>PVJS01017279.1:0-36358 GCA_004027185.1 Glis glis
ATCTGCTTTCCTCGGAACGAGTCGCGCACACTCTACGTGGCTTCTCCCTTTTTATCTAAGTCCGCACCTATCAGAATTCTGCTGCCTACATTCAGGGCAGGGCTTTCTCTTTAATCTGCTGTTACACACCCAAAATCACATAATCTTGGGTGTGTCATGATCAGGTCAAGTTGACAACTTAGATTAACTATCACAACACATATGCTATTCTTATGAAAACAGCAACCAATGCATTTTTCTTCTATAAATTTGCTTATACAGTTTTTTCATTCTACCTCCGAGCTACACCCCTAGCCCTATTATTTTGAAACAGGGTCTCACTATGTTGTGAGGACCTCACTAAGTAGCTGAGGCTGGCTACAAACCTGCAATCCTCCTGTCTCAGCCTCCCAAGTACTGGGATTACAAGTGTGTGCCACCACGTCCAGCTCTTTTATACAGTATTTCTTAGAGGTTAATGAGAGCATTTTTATGAACTAAACTGAGTTGTTAAATTAGACAAAGAATATATCTCAAGAAAAGCTTATAGTAAAGAAATTTAAAATGCTACATACAATAATAATGAAAATTCTTTACTTCTGTATGATTAGGCAGAAAGAGATTTTAGGGGTTGCCAAAAATTATTTTTAACTAAGATAATTATCCTTAAAAAGTTTTGTTGTAGGATTATCCTATTTTCTATGGCTTTTCTGTAATAAAGTGATATGTAAATGAATCAAGTTATTTATTATTTTAAAGTAGGCTTTAACAACTTTGAATAAATAGAACATAGCTATAATTTAATTGCAGTGATTCTTTTTAGAAAATTATGTATATACAGAATTGAAAATTTATAAACAACATTCTCTTTGAAGTAATTTTTCCAGTCAAGAGAGTCCTGATCTGACAATGGAAATAATAAGAAATAATAATAATAATACCAAAATATGCACAGTAGTTTAAAATTATGAATAAATATCTAATATAGGTTATATGACAGATAATCCATTAACTTGATTCCAAACATTTCTCTTTATTACTCATAAATCAGTAAGAATTTGTGCACCACTCTATGAAAATATGGACAATATGCATCCTGTTATAATGAAATGATAAAACTCCCTTTATTTCTAGAATTCTGTTTCATTGTTACTTTTAAAGGTATGTGGGTTATGAATGTATATGTGTACATTCTGTGACTTTGAGAGCCATCTAACATAAAATGTCACCTTTATTGGATGCTACTTTGTTTGAAGACACCATCAGTAGTAGTTTTCTTTTCCTGAATTCTGAATGTGTATATTTTAAACAAAATGTGGCTTGTATATCTAAGAATCACTAAGATATTACATTGATTACTACTATGTATCCAATTACAAAATATTACATAGATTTGCCCATCACAAAATTATATTTAAAACTAAAAGAATGATTAGGGTTTGGTGAAATGTTGTGTACAAGCATTTAGGCCAACATGTTTTTTTCCAGGGAGGGCAGATGAGGTTAAAATGTGTCATGATGCCACAAGGCATTTATTAAAACTGGACAGCACTGTCAAAATAACTAGTAAGACAAGTTATGGCATTTGCTAGCTGCAATTGTGTCAGTGTTTATGCAACTATTTCAGAAAAGAATGTTTGATATTGAGAGCTCATAGAGGCATAACAAGGATTTATTGATTATATAAATGTTAGTCTAATATTTAAAAATAAAACAATTTCTCAAAAGTCATAAAGGACTTATGTATGTCAAGCTGTTTTCCATTTGCCAAACACTTTCTACTCCTATCCATACTATATGAGTGATTCATTTTCTGTACCTGCTTTTCAACATTTGTCCCTATTCCTATACCTTATTTTAAACATCATAATGAATATATAGTGATATCACATTATTTATTTTAAATTTTAAGTTAACTTCTTTTTATAAAGCATATTTAGCCTCATAGCAAAATTGAGATACAGATATTTTGCATATACCCCATGCTCCCATACATGCATAGCTTCCACCATCATCAATATTTCCCACAAGAGTGGTACACACTTGTTATAATTGATGAGCCTATACTGACATATCATTATCACTTAAAGTCCATAGTTTACATTAGGGTTCATTCTTAATCCTGTATATTCTATTAGTTTTGACATATATCCACCAATACAATATCCTACAGACCATTTTCATTACATTAAAACAATCTCTGTGTTCCACCTATTTACCCATCCACCTGTCCATGCCTCTGTAGCCCCTGACAGTCACTGATCTTTTTATTAACTCCATGATTTGACTTTTATGGACTGTCACAGAGTCACAATTATTGAATATATAGCTTTTTCAGTCTTCTTTCACATAGTAATGTACCTTTAGTGTACCTCCATGTCTTTAAATGGCTTATTTCTTAAAAACTGAATTATTTGGATGTCATACAGTTTATTTACCCATCCACCTACTGAGCAGTGTATCTTGGTTGCTTCCAAATTTGGGCAATTATGAATAAAGGTGCTATAAATATCCCTGTGCAGCTTTTTGTATAGACACAAGTTTTCAATTCATTTGGATAAATACCAAGGAGTGTGCCTATTAAATCACATGGTTAGTTTTGTAAGAAACTACTAAACTGTCTTCCAAAGTGTTCGGACCTCTTGCATTCCTGCTAGCAATGAATGTTCCTTCTCTGGTGGTTTCCAATGCACTTCAGCATATGATTTTGTCAGTGCCATTCTGGGTCTGGGCCATTCTGATAGGTGTAGAGTGAAACCTCAATATTACTTTAATTTGGATTTCCCTGGTGACATTGGTCTAGAACATCTTTTTATAATCTATCTATCTATCATCTATCTATCTATATATATATATAAGACTATATATCTTATTTGGCAAGTTGTCAAAGTCTGTTACTAAGAACAGTCTTGTTAAAATCTATTCCCCATTTTTTAATTTGATTGTGTTTTTATTGTTGAGTTTTAAGTATTCCTTGTAAATTATGGAAAACAGTTCACATCTTAGTCTGATTAGGACACTGTAACAAAATACCATAAATCGAGGGTTTTATAAAGAACAGTAATTTATTTCTAATAGTTTGGGAGACTTGAAGTCCAAGATCAAGGTGCTGATAGATGGGTAGTTGCTGACTTTTGGCTGTGTTCTGACATTGTGGAGGGAGGGAATGAGCTCAGAAGAGGCAGTTTCCTGATACTGCCACCTTGAGACTCAGGATTTCAACATATGTATTCTGTGTGGGTCCAGACACTCAAAACACAGCAGAACATCCATTATATCTTCTTTTTTTAAACATTTTAAGTGATTGTCATAGAGTTTGCAATATTCACTTACAACTAATCCAAATATACTTTCAAGCAATCAAGTAACACTATAATACACTATAATATTTCATTAGTAGCAATATTTTGTGTGTGTGTGTGTGTGTGTTACTGGAGGTTGAACCCAGGGGTGTTCTACCTCTGAGCTACACACCCAGTCCTTTTTAAAATTTTTTTGTTTTGAAACAGAAGATACTTGCTAGGTTACTGAAAATTTCACCAAGTTGCTGAAGCTGGTTTTGAATGTATGATCCTCCTATCTCAACTTCCCAAGTACTGGGGTTACAGGTATGCACCACAACATCCTGCTAGAGTAGTAAGGTTTTCTAATAACAAAATAATTACAATTCCTTTCACCATTGCTGTCATTCATTTTGTTCATACAGAAGCATGAATTAGCGTGTATATATCTATATATTGTATATGTATTACATTGGGGCTCATTGTGGTTTTTACTTCTATTTTTCTAATGGCTATTGACAAAGAACACCATTTCATGGCTTATTCACTTTTCATATATCTTCTTATTTGAAAAGTTTATTCATATCTTTTGTCGATTTTTCTAACTGAATTGTTTTCTTTCTAATTACTTTTCAGGGTTCTTTATATATTCTCAGCACTCTGCTCTGGTCAGACATATGTGTTGGAAATATTTTCTCTAGTCTAAGACTTGTCTTTTCAGTCTTTTCACATGGACCTTCTCAGATTAAAATATTTGTATTTTAATGAAGTCAAACTTATAAATTTTTCTTTTTACAAGTTATGGTGGTGATGTCAAGTCTAAAAACACTTTGCATAGCCCTGGATCCCAAAGAGTTTTTTATTTGTCATATGTGTTGCAATTTTATGTTTGTATTCCAGTATATTATTCACTTTGAGTTAATTTTTCATGAGTTATGAAGTTTAGGTAGAGTTCATTTTTTACCATGAATATCTAATTACTATGGCTAAAAGGCAGTCCTTCATCTACTGAATTATTTGCACATTTTTTTAAAATCACTGGAGCACAGCTGTAGGAGTCCATTTCTAAATTTTTACAAATACTTTTTCATTTATCTATTTTTTCTATTTCTCTTCCAATAACAGTTTTGATCACCACAGGTATAGAGTAAGCCTGACAATTATGACTATTAGGTAGAATGATCCTTTTCTACTTTATTTATTTATTGTGAAGACTTATTTTTCTATTCTATGTCCTCTGACTTTCAACATGAAATTTTACAGTAAGCCTGTATAATTCTATAAAAATGGTCATATTTTGGTAGGAATTTTATTAAATCTAATCAAATTAGAGAAAATTGATATCTTTACTAGGCTGAGTTTTCCATTTCATACATACAGTGTCTCTCCATTTATTCATATCTTAATTGATGTATTTTTGCTGCATTTAGTTTTTATCAGAATAATAGTTTGGGGTACACTTTGTTAACTGTATTCTAAAGTATTTTTTGTTTCTTTGGAGCAACTGTAAATGGTAACTTGAATTTTGATTTATGCATGTTCACTATTAGTATATAGAAATATGATTGATTTTAATGTGTTGATGTGTTTTTGCAAACTTTGAGAACTCATTTTTTCTAATTTTTTTGAGGATTGAATTCTTTAAATAGGGACAGTTTTCTCCCTCTTTTTCCAATGGGTATGAAATTCATTTCTTTTGCTTGACCTATTTTATTGACTAGAACTTCCAGCACTCTGTTGATGAAGAGTAATCAGATCAGATTTTCTTGCTACTTTTCTGATTTTGGAAGAAAATACATTCTATTAGTGCTAAGTATAATATTAACTGTAGATTTGTTGGTAATGTTTCATATAAATTTAAAAATATTCTCATTTATTGCTATTTTTTCTGAATTTTAATCAAGCATGAATTTTGAATTATACTGAATGATATTTCTCCATGATATAATTATTTGCACTCTCTTCTGTAGCTTGTTGATATGATAGGTTATTTGATCTTACAGTTTTCTAATAGCTTTGCACATGAGTTAATTCCATTTGGCCATTGTGTACAATTTATATTATATAGTGCTGAGTTACATTTCAAAATATTTTCCCAAGATATTGCACATCTATATTCGTGAGCAATATAATTTTGTAATTTTCTTTTTTAGTTTTTTTTTGTGGTATCGGGGATTGAACCCAGAGGGGTTCTATCTCTGAGCTACACCCCCGGCCCTGTTTTTTATACTTTATTTTGAAACCAGGTCTCACAAAGTTGTGGAGGCCTCACCAAGTAGCTGAGGTTGGCCGCAAACCCAGACCTCCAGTCTTCGCCTCCCAAGTACTGGGAATACAAGCATGCATCACCACGCCAGGCTAGTATTATTTTTATCTGTGTTTTCTAAAGGATATTATTATACTCATAAAACGAGTCGATATGTATCCTATCCTCTTGTATTTTAAAGGTTGTTTAAAAAGTTGGGTACCCTGTGTTTTTCCCCATTTGTCTCTTTTTTTTTTTTTTGGAGGCAGCAGGGAGAAATTGATCTGTTTCTTTTAAAATGTTTAATTTTGAATATGAAGTTATTCATAGTATTTTATAATATCTTTTAAATAGCTACTATGTCTGAAGTGATTTCAAATATTTTAATCCTGATATTAGAGATTTGTGTCATCTTTTTGTTTTTGTTAATTTTGCTAAAGGTATCAACTTTGATCTTTTTAACAGCTGTGTTTCAGTGATTTTTCTGTTCTTTTCCCAGTTTCAATGTTATTTAATTCCATTCTTAAATTTATTATTTCTCTTTTTCTTCTTTCTTTCAGTTTACTTAGTTTCTGTTTTCCCAAATTCTTGGAAATGATGTTAGATTTTTATTTGAGACTTTTACTCCCTTCCAATGTAATTATATCATAGCAAAAATTCCCTTAAAATACTTCTGTGAGCAAATACCATGTATTTTTTCTCCATTGTAGCTTTATTTTTAGTCAATTATATGTATTTTTCTTCATTTTAACTTATTTGACTTGTAGATTAGTGAATCATAGTGAATTATAGATCATAGTGAGGTTCAAAGGTTTACAAACAGACATGCGCATAGCACTTGGTGTGTTTACCTCTAGAGCACCCCCCAGTACATGTTAGTGAGATAGGTCATACCATTATTTGAACTGTTTCTTTTAGCAGCTCTCCTTTCTTCCTTCCCCACATCCATTGTGCAATACCCTTCCACTATTCCATTGGTCCCTTTCCCCCATTTATCTGGTCTCTTTTGTTTCATATTTTCTCTGTAGCTTTCACATATGAGAGAAAACATGTGGCCTTTTATTTCTGAGTCTGGTTGATCTTACTTAGCATAATATTCTCTGGTTCCATCCATTTTTCTGCAAATGACATAACTTTATTCTTCCTTATGGATGAGTAAAATTCCATTGTATGCATGTAGCATATTTTCTTTATCCATTCATCTGTTGATGAACACCTAGATTAGTTCCATAACTTGACTATTGTGGATTGTGTTGCTATGAACATGTATATGCATGCATCACTATAGTATTCTGACTAATTCTTTTGGAAAGATACTATGGAGTATAAAGCATGGTCATATGGTGGTTCCATTACTAGTCTTTTGAGGACCAAATTAAATAGGCTTCTGTGTAGCAAAGGAAATAATCATGAGTCTGAGGAGAGAGACTAAAGAATGGGAAACAATCTTTGCCAGCCATTCCTCTGATAGAGGACTAATATATAGAATATGTTTAGGCAATTTTGTGATTTCTTTGTTATTGATTTTTAGTTTAATTCTGATTTTATCAGAGATTATACTGCATGGTTTATCAGAGATTATACTGAATGCCCAAATGAAAATAATTGAAATAAATAAGTTTCTTTTGCCATTGTTCTGTGGAGGGTCTTTTATATATCAATTATATCATTTCAATTGATTATCTTCTTCAGATCTTGTCTTGTTCAAATCGACATCCTTATTGATTTTATGGCTGGTATCTATCAGTTGTTGAGACAGGAATTGTTGAAGCCCTCAACAGTAATTATGACTTGCATGTGATTTTTAATAGATTTATTTCTCTTACCAAAAAGGGTAAATACCTTAAATGTTTACAAAAGTAGATGAAAAACAAATTTAGATATATTCATAGCATAATATATTCCTTGTAATTGAGTGAACAATTTATATATGCTATCACACTGATTATTCTCAGCATCATTGTGCTAATGGAATAAGCAAGACAGTATAGAATACACACCATATGATTCCATTATAGGGAGTGAAAAGTAGTATAATGTGACAACAGATGAGAGGATTTGTAAGTAGAGTTAAAAGGAAGGTAAAACAGGGGAACTAAAAAACAAATTTTTTGTAAATGAAAGATTATTAGTTACCTTGATTGTGGTGTTGGTTTCAGGGAGTATAACTGTGTCCAAATTTACCAAGATATGCATTTTCAATATATGCAGTCGACTGTATGTTAATTATAGAAATAAAGCTCTAAGTGAAGTAGACTCAAAACAAATCCCTAAAGGAAATATCCGCATTAATCATCCTGAATTGTATCATTACTATAAAATTGGATCATAGAATAATAGAGTATTAGTAAAACAGTAAAACAAAGAAAAGTGAGAGATATCAAGTTGAGTGAGGTCTGTAATAGAAAGAAATAAGTGTTTTTGATGTGAGTTTGAAGTGAATTTATATTTGTAAAAACATGTAAGAATAGAGGCTAGAATTTTACATGATTTTTAATACTTTCTAAAAAGATTATGGAGAAAAATTAAGATGATTCATTGTAATGTAATGACTTTGTTTAATGAAAATGTGTTTGCCCATGATTAAAATTCTTCCTATTTTTCTACTTCATCGGTTTTTCTCCTTGCTAACTACTATTAAATCATATTTAGTTTGCAGCTAGAAACTTTGCAAATTATGGTGGCTCAGCAATTTAATGAAGTATGAACTAGAAAATCATTGGAATGCAATTTTATAAGAATGACATTACTTCTTTCTGAAAATAATTTAATGGAAATAGAGAGATATTAGAAAGGAAGACATTATGCAATCTAAATACCAGAGTTTATTACATAGCAACATTCCATTATTTTAGATATGAACTATTAAAGAATATTGTTTCAGTCAATATATATTAACACATACTTTTTATTTATCAAGTTGTGCTTATATTTGTTCCATAATAAGATTTTAATGTTATAGAAGATTATATTTAAGACTATTTTTAGGCTAAGCTTATACTTTATACATTTCTTAGGGGAAGATGAAGGAATTTGGGGATCTATATTTCTGTATTCAAATATTTTTGATAAGAGGATTGACATAAAAGAAATGTTTAACAAAATTTTCAGATAGTAGAAAATTAATACATTAGGTAGTAGAATCTACCTAGAGAAATGAAGAGTACTAGAAAAAGAGCAACTGAAGGTAAATAATATAATTTTTTTTCTATAAGAGTTAGCATCTTGGCCAAAACAGCAATAGTAAGTGGCAATGCATTTGATTAGATTTATCTTCCAGTATAGTTTTAGTGGCCTATGCTGTCACCGGCCTGAGTTTTTATGCACTCTATCCATGTCCTTTTTATTATTTATTTATTTATTTATTTATTTATTGCTTTTTAAAATTTTGTTGGTGCACTGTAATCATAAATCATGATGAAATTCGTAGTGATAGAGGCATACATGCATACTGCACTCACTGAGCCTTCCCCAAGTTCCCATCCCATGCCCTCAACCTCCCCGTGCATGACATTGTGATTGGCACTGATAAATTTGCATGTGTGAATTATGTCCAATGAAGTGTTTTCCTCATTGAGCGTCCCTCCTCCCACTTCAGTCCCTTAGGTCTCCTCTATCATTCCACTACAGTTTCTCCTCCTTTGTCTAGAGTCCCTCCTGTGTCCCAGTTTCTCCCTAGTTTCCACATATGAGGGAAAACATCTGACGTTTCAATTTTTGTGACTGACTAATCTCACTTATTATAATATTCTCCAGTTCCATCCATTTCTCTGCAAATGACATAAGTTTGCTTTATTTAATGGCTGAGTAGAATTCCATTGTGTATATCCTATACTTTTATAATCCACTCAACTGTTGATGGATATCTCGGCTGGTTGGACTAACATGGAATTGTGCTGTTATAAACATAGATTTACATGTACTACTATGGTAGTCTGATTTCAGTTCCTTAATTTGCAATTCCACCAACAATGTATCAGAGTTCTTACTTCTCCAATTACTCACCAGCATTTATTATTATTTCTGTTTTTAATGATTGACATTCTAATTGGGGTTAGGTGAAATCTGAGTAGTTCTATTTGCATCTCTCTGATTGCAAATGATGTTGAACAATTTTTCATATATTTATTGGCCATTTGTATTTATTCATTGGGGAGTATCTATTTAATTCACTTGCCCATTTTTTATTGGGTTATTTGGTTTTTTGGCAGTAAGTTTCTTGAGTTCTTTGTATATTCTAGATATTAGTCCTCTACAGGAGGAGTAGCTGGCAAAGATCTCCCATTCTGTCAGCTTTCTACTAGGTTCTTGATAGTTTCCTGTACCGCATAGAAGCTCTTCAGTTTAATACAATCCTGTGTATTAATCCACTTTTTGATTTCTTCTTCTTTTGGGGTCATATTACATAAGTTTTTACCAGTGCCTAACACTTACACTGACCATTTTTCTAACTTTTAAAATCTGATTTGAATAGTGTCATAACTCACCAGTATCCTTTTTTTTCTTTTCATGTTTCTAATTACAACTGGTTTGATAGCCTACTCATGTATTTGTTAGTTTTTGAGTTTCCTTTGCTGTAACTTGTCTGTTTGTGTGAGTTTTTTCTTTAGCATTTTTCTTTAGCATTCTCTTATCAATATATCAACTATACAATGTTTGTTGAAGGAATTGTATGGGAAGGACATATACATTTTTTGTTCATATCAGGGCAATTTTACTTGTGTGTGTGTGTATATATATATATATATATATATATATATATATACACATATATATTCTTCCAAAATGATATTTACTTGACTATAATGTTCCTGGTTGAGTGGAAGTCCTCATATAAAACTAACCAATTTTCATAATACCATCTTATATTAAATTATGTATTCTTTATATTAAATTATGTATTCTTTCTATGTTACTTATGATGTCACATTTTAAATATATAATTTCCAGGTTCATCCATTTTACTGAAAGTGACATAATTTTGTTCTTTTTTTATTCCATTGCATGTATATCTCATAATTTGTAATCCATTCACTTGTTGATAGACACCTGGTTTGGTTCTATAATTTGGCTATTATGAATTGTGCTGCTATAAACATGGATATACATGTATTACTATAATATTCTGATTTCAGAACCTATGGAAAGATAACTAGGAGTGGTATAGTTGCAGCATATGGTAGATTCATTCCCAGTTAGCCTGTCACAGAAAGTGAAGAGTCATATGTTTTCTCTTATATGAGGAAGCTGGGGAGAAATTGGTATATAAGAGGGACTTACAATAATGGAGGAAAAACTATAGTGGAGTGAGGGAGGTGGCCTTGGAGAGGATGGGAGGAGAGAGGGAGACTTAATGAAGGAAACACTTCCACTGACATTATGTATATATGTGATAATACCAATGCCAATCTCAATATCTTGTATGGGGAAGGAAGGGATTGGGGAGGGAGCAGGAGTAAAACTCACCAAGTGCTGTGTGCATGTATGTCACTATTACTATGAACTACATTATGATGTGAGGCTATAATTCACAAATAAAAGCATAAAATAAATAAATTAATATGTCATTTCCATATTAGTATGATTTTGCTTGTTAGTATATACATGGTTTAATAGTCTATTCGTCTTATCAATAGCACCAAATTGTTTTTGTTATTTTGTTTATGTTTTTATAGAAATCCAGATTAGAATAAACAAAAATACTCATTTTGTGACATACTATAAGAATTTATTCATGTAAAGTTCTCTTTATTTTTATTATCCCTATTAATTTTGTTTTTATTGAATAATATAATAATTATGTTCAATTATTTATTCAATACCATAACAGCCATCACTAAATTTCCAAATACAGAATGTTGCCAATACTATTCACATTTAGTTATATTCTACTCTTTAATCTCTTTTCTCACACTCAGATTGAAAATCATCCTGAACTTTGTGCTCATAATCTGTTTACTTTTTAAAAATTAGCATGCATATTTGTAACACTAAATAATGTATTTTGCCTGCGTGAAAGCAAAATGATACAAAAGTTTGAAAGATAATTTAGCAGTTTTGTGCAAACTAACATACTTTTATCATAGCATACAGCAAGTACATTCTTTAATATTACTATCCTTTGAGAAGTGAAGAAGTCATTAAATGAGACTAGTGGCCCAGCTTCCTGAATCATATGTCCTATTCATAATGGTACTTGATTACCACTGATCAAATATTTACCAAAGAATATTCAAAATTTATAACTTGTGTCTGTAAAGATTGTTATCAGGGTCTTTCAGAAGAGAAATTGTCAAAATAATGACTCACTTGATGTGACAGCTCCCAGGCACCCAAAAGCCAAGCTAGTTCAGCATCCTTATCAGTATCCAGATGAAGATAGAGTGACTCTGCCACCAGTACAGGCTCATTCATGGGCATCAGTTCCATATATACCAGAAATAATGGTGATACTAATATGGAGCAAGTTCTTAACAAATGGATCTATTACATGTTTAGAAATAATTTGCCAATAAAAAAAACAGGCAAAGCAACAGAGTAAATTTGGACACATGCTCCAAGAGCCTTCCATGGGGGCAGTATGGAGAGCTTGCCCCCAATTGGAGGGCAAGAGGATGGATTCTGATATGTTTAGAAAAGAAGCTAGGATCATTGTGACCACAGGCAATGAGAAAGCCAAGAGCTAGATCCATCTAAGATTTGACTTATTAGAACAAAACCTGGTCATTTGAACATTAGGCCAATTAATCCTAGTGTAGAGTGATCATTACCTCAAACCCATCCTCAGAAACACCAACTGGAAATTATCCATTGATCCCTGGTAATACCACAGATGCCAATGGATCCAATAACTTCATCCCAGCAGCTTATCAGACACTGGATCATAAACCAGAGCCCCATCACCTTTCCTGGACTTTAAAGACTTTTCAACCATGCTTGAACAGCATGGTAAAACAGCCCAAGAATATATGAAAGTTCAAACAGAAATTGAAATATTTGTACAGAGAAAGCAAGAACTACTGGAAGAGCTGGACAGATATAAAAATGATCACAAAAATACATCTCATCTGGGGTTTACAGCTTTGATGCTCAACTATTGGCTATATCACCAACTAACCTGACTTTGGCAATTAATCATTTTGCTCAAGAATTCTTTTAACTACAATCTGATCAACTTCACAGGCTTTAGGTGATGATAAGGAATAAAGTCTTTAAAGCACCATGTAATATTTTCTCATATTCACTTAACATTAACATATTGAAGTCCTTTTGACCTCCACTCACCCAAGTCATTCCACAAAATGATGCTTTGCTTATCTTCCATAAAACAAACCAAGAAGTGTAGCTCACTAAATATGTTATTAATAGGTTGCACATTGATATTATGATGTTCCACTAATTCCTTTTATTTTATTTTTAAATAATTTTATTGGTGCATGATAATCTCACTTCTTTCTGTAGTTCAAAGTGATAGGGACATACATGTAAACAGTACTTGATTCTTTTTACAAGTATCAAGTTATTCTTCCACACTTCTTTGTGTATGATTATAGTTTCAAATTAAATAAAGTACTACATAAACTAAAGGGGAAAATAACAATTTTATATTAAATGAAATATTCTGTAACAGTTACTTGTATGTAATTAGAACTAGATGTGAACAAGACAATTTTAAATGGTAGGATAGGTCTTTTATAATATCATAAATCATTCTCTTACCTACATATCACTTCTATTAATGAGCCCATACTAAAGTGAAAAGACTCTGCCACATCAATGATCCAATGTGTAAATATTTAAAGTGTTTAAAATGTATTTATATCCATTTTTAGGCTGTCTTGTTTCAATTACACTTCTTGATTAATTACCTGGATGACACTGACCTTTTTATTCTTTTATCTCAGTGACACCTCCATTTTCCCTACTGTACACTGAGTCCCAGAGTTTGAACTATCAATTATTTGCTGAAGATTATCTCCAACTCTGTCCCACAGTTTTCATGAATTCTAGACAGCTTACAGAAGATCTGATCTGACAACTTAATTTTCATTCATAATACATATCTCAAATTTAACACATCCAAAACTGAGGTTTTCTCCTAGCTCTCCAGGCACACTGCTTTTACTGTGTTTCTTTAGATATGGTGTCCCCTCCTTCTCCTCCTACTCCTCTTCCTTTTTCTCCTCCTTCAGATATTACTAGCATCCTGATACCTCTTCCAGAATATTTTTTTGTCAGATTTTCTCAAAGCCCATTTGATGACTTCACTTGGCTTTCTCTTTCCATTTCAATTTCACATAGATATTTTATCAAATATGCTGTTTAAATTAGTTCCCCTTAGATACAGCAGTTTCCATGGACTAAAACAGCAGTGTATTTTTATAGGACTTTTCACAGCTTCTAATCATAGAATGCACTTATTTGGTTTATGTTTAACATTCATGCTGTAAACCTAAACTTAAAAATTCATGAGAACAGAGTCATTTTTTCATTATTATCATCTCCACACTTTTAAAAGAGCCTGGAACATAGAGAACCTCCAAAATATTTTTAAGGAATATCTTCTTTCAGTGTTTTAAAATTTTATGTATTTTGTTCTTTAGTAGTGTTGCTTTATCTGTTTTAATTAATTGATATACTGTGAATAAATCTAATTGTGGTAAGCAAAATTATAGCCTCTCAAAGATGCCTACTGTCTAAACAAGTGAATATGTCACCTTATATGGAAGACATGTTTAAGTCTAAGGACCCTAAGATGGAATAATTATCCTGAATTATTCAGGTGGGCCCAATCTAATTACATGAATCATTAAAGGAAAGGCTTTTCACTGGCTGCAGTCATTTTTTTGTAATTTTTTATACTTTTATTGGTGCATTATAGTCTCACATCATAATGTAGTTCATAATGATAGTGACACATATGCACACAAAGAAAGGTCATAAAGATGTTGCATTGCATGCTTTAAAAATGGAAGAAAGGGCCACAGTTTAGGAATCTGGGCAGCCTCAAAAAGCTGGGACACACAATGAAATAGGATCTCCCCTGGAGCCTGAGGAAGGAATAGAGCCTGTAGGACACATTTATTTCAACCTAGTGTGAACCATTGTTAGAGTTCCTTTCTATACTAGATCTGGATAATGTTAAATTTCTACCTTTTATGACATCAACTTGTTATGGCAACAATAGAACATAAATGCATTAATTGTATTGAATATTTCTATACAACAGTTTATAGTATCATGATGGTATGATATTACATTTTCTTTTTGGTACTAGGGTTTGAACCTGGGAGCATCCTACCCCTGAGATACACCCCCAGCCTTTTTAATTTTTTTGAAACAGGGTCTCAATGAGTTGCAGAGGGTCTTGCTAATTGCTAAAACTGGCCTTTCATCTGAGGTTCCTATGAGCCTCCCGAGTATTGGGATTACAGATGTACACCACCACACCCAGATCTACTATTCCTAAATTTGAAAACTAATTGGTTATTATTGCTTCTAATTTTTCTCCATTATAAATAGTATATACTTATCATATTATATACAGATTAATATCATAGGTCTTATTCTTACTTGCCAAATGGATGGTAGTATAAATGAGATGTTTCTATCAAAAGATAAATTTGAGGAGTGTGATGGTTAAATAAATCCAAAGTCTATGTGACATGGTAAATATAATATATGATGGAAAAGTAAGTTCAATTTGATATAGTAGCCCAAAGAAGGAAAGTCTACTTCCTGAATAGTGTATGGAGAGGGCTTCCTAAAAAAAGGTGTTTGTAGTGAGTCATGAGACATGAAGGAGATTTCAAGTAGAAGAGTTATGGAGGTTGGATATTATAGGCATGATGAACAAATGACACATAGCAACAGGGATTGGATTATGGTCATGTTTTATTTTATCTCAATTTTATTCTAGGAATGACTATTTTACCTGAGTTTTATTCCAGGAATGACTAAAATTGTTGTTCTTTATTTCTAAAATTTTCTGATATTTTTAAAATTTATTTTATTTTAATATACTTTTATTGGCACAGCACAATTATATATCATAGTGAGATTCAAAGTGATGCAAACATACATGCATAACACTTGATGTGTTTCCCTCCAGATCCCACCTCACTAACTCCCTCCCTGTACATGTTAGTGAGATTGGCAGTGATACCTTCATATATGGACATATTTTAAATTTTTCCTTCAAGTCTCCTTTATACCCTCTCCATCTCCCTCCCCAAATCTCCTTAGAGTGGTCTCTCCTCATTTATCTGAAGTCCCTTTTGTTTCTTATTTTCTCTCTAGCTTCCACATATGAGAGAAAACATAAGACCCCTGATTTTTTGAGACTAACTGATATCACAACATAGTATTCTCTAGTTCCATCCATTTTCTTGCAAATGACTTAATTTCATTCTTGTTTTATGGCTGAGTAAAACTGTTGTGTGTATATACCTTATTTTCTTTACCCATTTATCTGCTGAAGGACACCTAGGTTCATTAAAAAATTGGCTATTGTGAATTGTGCTGTTATAAACATGAAAATGCATGCATTTCTCGAAGTCTGTTTAGCTTTAGGAAATGAGAGAAAATAGCATTAGGAGTCCTTGCTTTTTGTAAGATGAATTATAAATACTATGTAATAAATGCTAGTACTTAAGGTGATTTGTACTGGAAACATTAATTTTAAAATGGATAATATTTCTGCTCTATTATTAAGTATTTTTTAAAGAGGGGAGCTGGTAGCTAAGTTGATCCATGATTTTTATGGAAAAATTATAGAGATTCTAACATGACTTAAAAATGGAAGTTTGGAACACAACCATTTGCCAGGCAGTGGCTGCTTTGATGCATTGGACTAAGTGGCTATCAATCATAAACCTATAGGTTTTTACACATAAAACTATTATCTAGGTTTCAGTGATTTATTTTTCTTCCCATACAACATGCCTTAGCTTTCAGTATTTGTATCTTAATCAAGGAGCGGGGAGCTATGTACTTTTGTGTTTTCACATATTTTGTCATATAAAATTCAGGAAAATGAAAGGATCTTGAAAACATGTTAAGTGAGATTAGCCAGTCACAGAAAGTGAAGGGTCGTATGTTTCTCTAATATGCAGAAGCTGGAAGTAATTGGGATACCAGAGGGACCTCAGATAATGGAGGAAACACTTTATTGGAGCAAGGGCGGTGGTCTAGAGGAGAGGAAGGATCAATGAAGGAATCACTTCCATTGATATTATGTACATATGTGAGAATACCAATGTCAATATCGATACCCTGTATGGGGAAGGGGGGAGAATAGGGAGGGAGCCACGGGAAAGCCTGCCAAGTGCTATGTGCATGGATGCCACTATCGCTATGAATTACTTTATGGTGTGAGACTATAATGCACCAATAAAAGTATATAAAAATAAAATTCACTACTAGTCTTTCTGTTTCACTAACTTTTTATATTGCCAGAAATATGCAATATGTATTTTTTTTTTCAGTACCAGGGATTGAACCCAGGGGCGTTCTACCTCCGCGCTACACCCCCAGCCCTATTTTTTTATACTTTATTTTGAAACCAGGTCTCACGAAGTTGCGGAGGTCCTCACTAGGTAGACAGAGAGAGAGAGACAGGGAGAGAGAGAGACAGAGAGAGAGAGCGAGCTGAGGCTGGTTGCGAACCTGGATCCTCTGGTCTCTGCCTCCCAAAGTACTGGGATTACAAGCGTGCGCCACCATGCCCGGCATATGTTTGTTTTTATCTTCTCATCATTTTAACATTTTTATTATATGTTTGAAATATGTAGTTATATAATATAATCTGAGAGAGTGGTTTTTAAGTTAGCACCAACAATTTGAAAGACAGGAATTTTATTTATATAATTTAGTAATAATAATCATCATGTCAAGGTTACAATTGCAAAATGCTTTAATTAAAATCATTAGGTTTACATTTCCGGTGCTTTTCCTTTGGCTTCTTCATCCAGGTTTGAACAATCACATATATTAAATAATTCAACTGATTTAAATACTCATTATTGCTATGTAGAAATGAGGAAATGTAACAACCAGCTAGTCTTGGAGCATGACAATGAGTACAAGTACAATCCCAGAAGAAGATTCCTGTATTGCAAACAGTATTTGGGACTGTACTGCACTTTCCCCCAAAAGGATCACATAAGGAAGTCTCTAAAAATGCAAGACACCCTAGGCTAAGAACAAGTTGGAAAATGCAAATAAGAAGAATGAGAATAAATGATTTAGAGGTTTAATAGCAATATATTTTTCAGCATTACATATAATGTTAATCTGAATTCTACATTTCTGAGTTTTGCGCAGTCCATTTTAAGAGCTGCTGAGAAATTCTATTTAACATGACATTTCTGAAAGGTGTGAGACTGACTGACACTTTACAATTTAAACATCTACTTTCTATAATTGCCACAATTAACCCAGAATCTGATCTACTTTAGCAAAACCAAATGTGCTGCTTAAAAAAGAAAAAACATATTTAAAATACAATATACTTTAGCAAAGGAAATCTAGGTTATGACAGTAATCTTTGTTACTGAAAACCCTCAAATATACTTATGAACCATAATTCCCAGGGGAAAATATATAATGATATGGAAGATAAACTTTGGAACACAATACTGTGAATTATCAGTGAATATAACAACTCCACATTTTTCTATGTTAGCATTAAAATGAACTTTTATTGGATCTATGTAATTAATCTAGTGATTAATTACTGACTATCCCATGAAGATAGCATTATCATCCAAAATAACAGTAAAAAATGCTATCCTCAGGAAATGTTGAAACTTCAGAAATATTCAGATATAAAAACAGATTTGCTTTAAGGAAGGAACTAGCACTTCAATTATTGCACAGCACAATATGTAGAAAGCATTTTAGGATTTCATAGTCATCTCAACACTTATATAAATTATAAATTTACAAAATATATTTAATTAATAGACAGTAAGTAATAATTTTCAGACTTTTTTCAAATATATATATTTTTTTGCAGTACTGGGGGTTGAACACAAGGGCGTTCTACCTCCGTGCTATGACCCCGGCCCTATTTTTTATACTTTATTTTGAAACCGGATCTCACAAAGTTGTGGAGGGCCTCACTAAGGAGAGAGAGAGAGAGAGAGAGAGAGACAGGGAGAGAGACAGCGAGAAGCTGAGGCTGGCCGCGAACCCGAAACCTCAGGTCTCTGCCTCCCAAAGTACTGGGATTACAAGTGTGCGCCACCACGCCCAGCCTCAAATACTTTGATCTTAGGTTTCCTAGGCTCCATATGGAAAAAATAATTTTTTGTTCTTTGTAAATTTCCCTGTCTCAGATATTTTGCTATAGTAACACAAAATGAACTAAGGTAATATTAGTCTTTTATCAATGTGGAAACCATAGTGGAATGAGGTTTACTGATTTCTTCCTGAAAACATACAAATAATGGAATTTGTGAATTTCCCAATATAATAATCTTTCTCCTATATTGGTACTCTCTATCCTCATCCCAGAAAGACTTCCAAAACATGCATTGTAAATTCATATTTTTCACAAAACTCCATTTACAACAACAAAATAGAAGTATTGCATCTTATAAGATGCAATAAGGATACTACCTGTTAAATAAATTGCATATGAGGTTTGGAAATTTAATGAAACACCATAAAGCTATTTACAAATCAGTGATAAAAAGGACCATTGATAGCACAGAACATTTTATTACACTAGGCATAAAATCTTAAATAACCTGTAAATGCTATTAAGAGAAGATACCTTAAATAAAATAGGGATTTAAAGACAGTAGATTACATATATAAATACCTCTTATTTACTTTTTTGCACTACTGGTGATTGAACCCAGGGGAATTCTACCTCCGAGCTACACCCTCAGCCCTATTTTTTATTCTTTATTTTAAAACAGGGCCTCACTAAGTTGCAGAGGGCCTCATTAAGTAGCTGAGGCTGGCAGTGAACCCAGATCCCCCGGTCTCAGCCTCCAAAGTACTGGGATGACAAGCGTGCACCACCATGTCCGGCTATACATACCTTTTAAAAATAAGTTCTTACAGTATGAAGATAATCAATAGAGTGGTACCCATTTTATTAAATATCAAATATGTACTACATAATTTGAAATAAAAATACAGTACAGTATATTTTAATTGTCACTCAATTAAATTTAATTATTGTAACTTTTTTATTGGTGCATTGTAACCATACATCTGAAAGAAGTTCAGGGTGATAGAGGCATATATGCACAAAGCATTCATTTAGCCCTCCCCCAGTTCCCACCCTATTCACTACCCTTCCCCTGCTTCCTGTGCTCAGCATAGTGATTGACTTAGATAGGTTTGTGTATGTCCATCATGTCTATTGAGGTGTTTCCCTCTTCTCCCACCCATCTCCCTCAGTTAGGTCACCTTCTTCACTCATCTAAGGTTTCTCCTCCTTTGTCTGGAATTCCTCCTATGTCCCATTTTCTCCCTAGCTGCCACATATTAAGGAGAACATCCGACTTTTCAGTTTTTGTGACTAATCTCACTTAGCATAATGTTGTCCAGTTCCATAGATTTCCCTGAAAATTACATAATTTTGTTCTTCTTTATGGCTGAGTAGAATTCTATTCTTTACATATTCCATAGTTTTGTAAACCATTCATTAGTTGATGGACATCTTAGCTGGCTCCATAGTTAGGCGATTGTGAATTGTGCAGCTATAAAAAGATATACACACACATTATTCTGGTAGTTTTTTTTTTCCATTCTTTTGGGTAGATACCTAGAAGCGGTATTGCTGGGTCATATGGTAGGTTCATTCATTCACAGTCTTCTGAGGATCCTCCACACTGTTTTCCAAAATGGTTACACTATTTTGCAACCAAACCAACAATGTATTAAAGTTTCTACTTCTCCACATCCTTGCCAGCATTTGTTGTTGTTGTTTCTGTTTGTAATGATTGCCATTTTATTTGGGGTTAGGTGAAATCTCAGGGTAGTTTTGATTTGCATCTCTCTGATTGCTAATGATATTGAACATTTTTTCATACATTTATTGGCCATTTGTATTTCTTCTTTTGTGATGTGTCTATTTAGTTCACTTGCCCATTTCGTGATTGTGTTGTTTCTTGAGTTATCTTTATATCCTAGATATTAGTCCTCTTTCAGAGGAAGAGCTGGTAAAAATGTCCCATTCTGTTGGCTCCTGTTGAGGTTCTTGATGGTTTCCTTTGCTGCACAGAAGCTCTTCAGTTTAATGCAATCCCATGTATAGATCCTCATTTTAATTTCTTGTGCCTTTGGGGTGTTGTTGAGGAAGATTTTACCTGTGCCTATTTGTTGGAGTATTGGTTCTATACCCTTTTCAAGTAGCGGCAATGTCTCTGGTCTAATTTCTAGGTCTTTGATTCATCTTGAGTTGACTCTTGTGCAGGGTGAGAAAGTGGGGTTTATTTCCATTTTTCTACATAAGAATAACAAGTTTAGCCAACATCATTTGTTCAAGAGACTGTCTTTTTGCCAGTGTTCGTTTCTGGCCCTTTTGTCAAAAATCAATTGGCTGTAAGTGTGTGGATTTGCTTTTGAGTCTTCTTTTCTGCTACACTGGTCTATGTGTCTGCTTTTGTGCCATTATTATGATATTTTTGTTACTATGGCTTTGTAGTATAGTTTGAATTCAGGTATTATAATGCTTCTTGCATGGTTCTTTTTGCTGAGAACTGTTTTGGCTATTCTGTTTTTTTGTTGTTGTTGTTGTTGTTGTTGTTGTTCCAAAAAAGTTTAAGAACTGATTTTTCTATGTCTGTAAAGAATGACTTTGGTAATTTAATGGGTATTGCATTGAATCTGTAGATCATTTTTTGATGATTTTTAATGATTTTTTTGCCTACCCAAGAGCATGGGAGGTCTTTCCATCTTCTAAGATCTTCTTCAATTTATTTGTTCAATGTTTTATAATTTTCCTTGTAGAGGCTTTTTACCCTCTTGATTAGATTTAATCCTAAGTATTTTATTGTTTGGTGGGATATCATGAGTGGAAATGTTTTCTGGATTTCTTTTTCAGTGGATTTAGGGTTGGCATACAGAAAAGCTTCTGTTTTTTTTTTTAAGATTGATTTTGTATCCAGACACATTGCTGATTTTTTTTGTGTGTGTGTGTGTATCTGGGGATTGAATCCAGAGGCAATCTACCTCCAAGCTATAACCCCAGACCTACTTTTTATTCTTTATTTTGAAACAGGCTCTCACTAAGTTGTGGAGGACCTAAGTAGGTGAGGCTGGCCAGAAACCTGCCATCCTCCTGTCTCAGTCTCCCAAGTATTGGGATTACAAGTGTGCACCACCATGCCTGGCTTTTGCTGAATTTTTTGATCAGTTCTGTAAGCCTTTTGGTATAGTTTATTGGGTCTTCTAAGTATAATATCATGTCATCTGGAAATATAGTTTTAGTTCTTCTTTTCCTATTTGTATTCTTTTGATTTCCTCCTCTTGCCTTATTGCTCTGGCTAGAATCTCTAGTACTTTATTGAAAAGGAGTGGTGATGCTGGACATCCTTGTCTTGTTAATGTTTTTAAGAGGAAGTCAAGTAGTTTTTCCCCATTCAATAAGATGTTGACTGTGGACCTATTCTGTATTGCCTTTATGATGTCGAGGTATGTTCCTTCTATACTGATTCTTTCAGTGTTTTTAGCATGAATGGGTGTTGGATTTTGTCAAATACTTTTTCAGTGTCTATTGAAATGATCATGTGATTTTTGTCTTTATTTCTGTTTATTCTGGTGTTATTTCTGGTGGATTACATGAATTGTTTTTCATATGTTGAACCAGCCTTGCATCCGTGGGATGAACCCAACTTGGTCATGGTATATGATTTTCTTGACATGGCTATGAGTGTGCATTGCTAGTATTTTGTTTAGAAGTTTTGCATATAAGTTCATCAATGGTATTGGTCTGTAGTTTTCTTGAGCTGTCTTTATTTGGTTTAGGTATTGATGTGATGTTGACTTCATAGAATGTGTTTGGGAGAGCCCTGTCTCTTTCTATTTCATGGAAAAGATAGTATCTATAAAGGTTTTATAAAATTTGTCTGGGAAACCCTCTGGACCTGGCCTTTTCTTTAATTGTAGGTCCTTTATTGCTGTTTCAATCTCTTTGATTGATATTGGTTGGTTTGAATTTTCTATATCTTTTTTATTCAATTTAGGAAGGTTGAGTGTGTCTAGAAATTTGTCAATTTCTCCTAGGTTTTCCATTTTGTTGGAATATAGTTTTTCAAAGTAGTTTCTCATAATCCTCCTGATTTCCACACTCTGTTGTAATATCATCTTTTTCATCTCTTAGTAATTTGGGTTGATTCTCTCTTTCTTTTGGTTAGGTTAACAAGTGGTTTATTTGTTCATTTTTTTGAGAAACCAGCTTTTGATTTTGTTATTTTTAATATTGTTTCTTTTATTCTCTATTTCATTGATTTCTGCTCTGATTTTAATAATTTCCTGTCTTCTACTTTCTTTGGGGTTAGACCTTTCCTGTTTTTCAAGTGCTTTGAGGTGTGTCATTGAGTTATTTGGTGATTTTCTGTTCTTCATGTGTGAGCACTCATTGCTATGAATTTTCCTCTTAATACAGCCTTCAGAGTGTCCCAGATATTTTGATATGTTGTGTCTCTGTTTTTGTTTTTATAGGAATTTCTTAATTTCTCCCATTATTTCTTCTGTGACCCATTCCTCATTCAGCAGTATGGTGTTCAGTCTCCACATGTTTATGAGTTTTCTCTGAGTCTTCTTATAGTTGATTTCTAGTTTCATTCCATTATGGTCTGAAAAGATGCAAGGCTTTATGTCACATTTTTTGAATTTGCTAGTGCTTGCTTTGTGGCCCAGAATAGAATATGGTCTATTTTTGTAAAAGGTTCCATGAGCAGCTTAAAAGAATGTTAATTCAGCTTTAGTTGGGTGGAATATTCTGTATGTGTGTAGTAGGTCCATTTGGTTTATGGTATTCCTAAGGTCTGAGGCATCTTTACTGACCTTTTTCTAGAAGACCGATCTAGTGGTGTCAGAGGAGTGTTGAAGTTTCCCAATATTATTGTATTGAGATATATGTGAGACTTAATGTCACAAAGAGTTTATTTTATGAAAGTGATTGCACTTATGTTTGGGACATAAATGTTGACTATTGTTACATCTTCTTATTGGATTGTTCCTCTTACCAGTAAGAAATGACCTGCTTTGTGTCTTCTGATAAGTTTAGGCTTGAAGTCCATTTTGTCTGATATGAGAGTTGCTTGTCTTTGAGTTTCATTACCATGGAATACTTTGCTCCAGTCCTTCACCTTTAGTTTGTGAGTATCTTTACTCATGAGGTGTGTTTCTTGCAGGCAGCACATCGATGGATTATGATTTTTAATCAGTTTTGCCACCTTATGTCTTTTGATTGGGGAATTGAGGCCATTGATTTTCAGCATGATTATTGAGAGATGATTTTTAATTGCTACCATTTTGAGTTGTAACTTTTGTTTGAGGTAGTGTTTGTTCTTCTTTGCTTAGTTCATATGATGGAAATCATTGTTTCTCTGGTTCTGGCATTTATTTTGTATTTCTTCTTTGTAATTTATCTCTTTGAGTATTTTCTCTAGTGCTGGTTGGCAGACATAAATTCTTTCAGCCTCTGTTTGTCATGGAAAATTTTTATTTCCTTTTCAGATTTGAAAGATATCTTTGCTGGGTAAAGTAGTTTTGGCTGGAAGTTGTTTTCTTTCAGAGTTTGAAGTATGTTGCTCCAGGCCCTTCTGGCTTTTATGACTTGGTTTGAGAACTCTGGAGTGATTCTTATTGGTTTGCCTCTGAATTTCACGTGGTCTTTTGGTCTTGTTGCATTTAAGATTCTCTCCTTGGCCTCTGTGTTATTCAATTTGATTATTATGTGGCATGGTGAATCTGTTCTCTGATCTTGTCTGATCGAGGTTATATATATTTCCTGTACCTTTGTGTCAATCACGTTTTCTATGATTGGAAAATTTTCTGATATTAATTCTCTGACAAGATTTTTTATTCCTTTGATTTAAGCTTCTATCCCCTCTTCTATGCCTATTATCCTTAGATATGCTCTTTTAAAATGGGCCCAGATCTCTTCACTGTCCAAGTCATGCTGTTGAATTGCTTTTTCTAAATTATATACTATGCATTCATTTTTGTAGTGGTCATTTTTGGTTTTTTTTTTTTGCAGTACTAGGAATTGAACCCAGGGGCATTCTACCTCTGAGCTATACCCCCAGACCTATTTTTTATTCTTTATTTTGAAATAGGGTCCCACTAAGTTGTGGAGGGCCTCACTAAGTAGCTGAGGTTGGAGTTAGGAGTATGGCCTAGGGTGCTTGCCTAGCATTGACTAGGGTCCTGGTCTCAATCTCCTGGACCACAATAGAGAAAAAAAAGGGAAGAATAGAAGGAAGAAGATAGATAAGAGAAAAAATCTTGAAGAAGTGGTAGGAAAAAACCTACAAATACACACATAGAGTAGCAGCAAAAAACAAATATACAAAACAAAAAGATGAGGAGAAAGAAAAAATATATAAAACAACATTAAAAATACACCCCTTGCACTTGGCCTCTGCCTCCCTCTTGGTTCTGCATGGATACTTACAGCCATTTAAGGTTCACTTGATACAGTAGGTTCTCGAGCATGTTCCAAGCATTCTCACTTGCTTGGTAACCTATAGCAATGATGTTACTTTGCAGCCCCAATAGTTTGGTCACCAGCAGTGGGTGAGTCCCTGGTCCAGTGTCTCTCTCTGCCTGTGCAGACATTGAGTGCTGCTGGGGCCTGTCCCAGTGCAAGCATTGAATTCTGTGCTCTCCACAGAGAAGGCTGGGTTGATCTGTATCTTTCAGACCTCATGTATTCCTCAGAGTTTCTGTGTGTTCCCTCCCCCTTTTTTCAGTTACCCTGTGAGGATTTAGCACTCACTTCCTTGGGTTTCAAGCACTCTCCTCTGCCACTGGGCACCTCATGGAAGGGGGTTGGAATGGATGGGAATGTGGATGTGATCATCCTCTGTTCTGTTGTCATGGGGCTGTGTAGTTCTTTGGATGATGATGTTGATGTTTGTAAAGTAGGTCTCAGGTTGTTGATTATAATATTTTTGGGTCTTTCAAAGGTTCCCATTGGTACACAGAGCACAGTCCATGGTCTGCGTGGGGTGTGCACTATTGTTCTCACATTCCTGGTTGGTTGATTTTTTTTCCCTTTTTCAGCCAGGGTGTTTAAATGTGGCCTTGTAGGTATTATTGAGTTTCTTTGTCTTCAGTTCACATCTCCCATGAGGGCAGTCTAGGATGTGGAATGCTGCTCAGTTCAGAGCTCCCTGAGTCGAGTTAGAGACAGATTCAGTCCTTACTCCATCACCATCTTCCCACTGATCTGATTATTACTTTTATTGCACCAAAAATTGAACATTTTAATTAAATCTGCAAGTATATCCATTTGGAAAAGATGCCTTTCATTCCATAATATTACATAACTAAATCACTAAGGAAGTGATTTTCTATTCTACTCAACAATATCTGTTTGTAACTTTAATAGCATTTCTAATCTATTTAATCCTATCATTTTGTTTAAACTTTGAAGAAACTGAATTGAATAAAATAGCCCAAATCACTGACTTTGTAGAGGTTAGTGTAGGAGTTCAAATAGATATTTAAATATATGTTTTATTTGCAGTTACCTGCAACATCTATGAATAGAAATATGTCAAAGTGGAAAGTTGGTAGACAGTTTGAAAATGATTCTCTTTCAAGTTCTTTGGCCAGCAAAGATTTCTAACCTTTGAGTAGAGACCTTGGTTTGCTGCTGTGACCCCATCATGTCATGCACTTCTTGGCATGAAGGACTTCTGTACATTGATGAGCTCAAGGATGCAGGGAGGCTTTAAAATATTAGAACTATGTCAGATTGGCAGAACTATTTCCTATGGAGTATTTTCTAATATATTAAAACACACTTAAGCTCCATTTACCAAGGAACCATCATACAAGGAAGCCATGATTGATAATAGCAACATCAAATATGGCTCAGTACAGAGAAAGAGATTTTTGTGCTCCTCCAGGCTTAATGTTTTCAATCATAGAATGATGGTGTCTAGAGATTTGGGTTCCAATATGGAAAGAAGATACAAAATAGCAAGATAAAAGAGCTCAAATGGAAACATATACTATGCCAACATTTAATACAAGTGAAAAGACTACAGTTTTCAAACTGTATAAATCTCTTAAAATAGATATGATTGGCTAGATACTTTAGTGCATGCAATATGTGTTTAGTACTATGAATAATACCAACAGACAACTTATTTTTTTTTTTTTTGCGGTACCGGTGATTGAACCCAGGGGTTTTCTACCTCCACGTTACACCCCCAGCCCTAATTTTTTATACTTTATTTTTTTGAAACCCGGTCTCACGAAGTTGCGGAGGCCTCACTAAGTAGAGAGAGAGAGAGAGGGAGGGAGAGAGAGAGAGAGAGAGCTGAGGCTGGCCGTGAACCCGGATCCTCTGGTCTCCGCCTCCCAAAGTACTGGGATTACAAGTGTGCACCACCACGCCCGGCTCAAACAACATATTAATGACAGTAGTCACTGTACATTGACTATTCAGTACATTGACTTTCTCTGTTATTTTTCAAGGATTGGAACATATTATCCAACTTTTATTGCCTACATAACCACATGATGCACTTTGCTGTATTATATTACTTGTGCATACCTCTTCAATGTATTATATATATGCATAAATATGTACAATATTTAACACTCTTGGATACTACATATCACTATTCATCATGAGAATCATACATTTCTTCAGGAAATGCATTTTTATGTTTTTCTACATGCCAGACACTCTAATAGATATTGAATAAAATCTTACAGGAATTATTATTGAAGGAAATATTTTTCCAGTAGTTATTGAAATCTTAGACAAGACTTTATTCAAGACTATTACAATGAGTTTATTTCAATAGGGGAGAGAGATTGGCCTTAACTGAATATAGCTAAAAGACAGCTATTGATTTATAACAGTGAGAACAGGGAGGTGGATCAGTGGATATAAATAGTCCAAATAATGCTATGTACATATAAGGAGTTAAAACATCAATCTCATAACATGTACAGGGAGAGGGAGGGAGCAGGATGTTATCAGAAGGGAAATGCACTGTGCTGTGTGCATTCATGTTTCTATTGCTATGATCCTTATTATAATGTAGAATTACAATAAATCAATAAAATAAATAGTCCTTATTTTGTACCATAAAAAAGAGGATGGACATGGTTGATAAATGGATTTTACAAAATTATTACTTGAAAGAAGCCAGAGACATCAGATATCAAGGGTTGGGGATAAGGAATTTGATCAGACATTGAAAATAAAGAGAATTCTCCCTAAACTGATGTAATGAGATTCTTGCTACCACTGGGTTAGACAGGTTAAGGACAAGGCCCAAGGAAGAGGACAAATAGAAAAGAGGGCTCAGGAAAGTCTGACTATGTGTAGTTTTTGCCAAGATAAACAAAGGAGTTAGCATTTAGAACTTAAACTCTAGGAAGGAGAAACCACATAACAAATCAGCAAAGAAAAACCAAGCATGGTGGTGCATGCCTATAATCCCAACCAGCAGTTGGGGACTGAGACAGGAGGATTGCAGGTTCTAGGACAGCCTCAGCAATTTGGCAAGGCCCTCAAGAACTTACTGAGACCTTGTTTCAAAATAAAATATAATTTAAAAAAGGCTTAGGCTATAGTTTAGAGGTAAAATGCTTCTGGGTTCAATCTCCAGTACTACAAATAAAATAAAATATTCAGAGATAAATGTAATAGTTTTTGCTGGTGTTGTGAATATGATCAGAATAACCCTTAGATAATTACTGAGAATAGGTTAAAGTGTGGTACAGCTTCATGTAAGCTGGTGGCTGAAGAGGCTAATTTGAGGATGTGATATTGAAACTGAAGTAATAAGCGTCTTATCAACTTTCATCAAACTTGTTCTGATGCTTCTCTGCTACTAATTTGAAACATGAGAGATGCCTCAATTATTGTGACCAAAATGTTGTGAAGATCAAAAATGCATTTCCCCCAGTAGCCTGTGGACTTTGTAAGGAGAGGGATAGCTTATTGCAAGATCAACAATGTCTAGAAGAATAGTGAGCATATCATAATATATTCACCATGCAGTGAAAGAGAGAGAAAAATAACATCCAACTCTATTTTGTTTCCCTTAATAATATTCCCCCATAAAGTAGTATTTTAAAATCCTTAATGATGAACTCTTCTCTCCCTCTAATATATCAAGAGTAGGTGTAGCTTATGACAGAAAAATATGAAAACTTCAAAAATTTTCTCACATGGAAACCTTAAGGAATCCATCAGAACTTTTATTTTATTAGAGCATTTCTTTTCAGAATTTCTTTTTGTATTTTACATTACAAGAAGAAAGAAAAACATTTTGCTTTCTATACTTTTATTGATTCAAGAAAAAGATTTTAATGAGAACACTGTGTGGTGACACATTAAGTGGTACTGAAATATAATAATTTTTCTGAATATATTTTCCAGGTTGGCTCACCTATTTTTCACCTATTTTCTCTCTCTATTTCCATACACACACACACACACACACACACACACACACACACACATCCTACCCTCGGTTATGAAGCAATGCCATTTAGTAGTCTGCATATAATAGAAAATCCAGTTGTAATGTGAATTGTACTTTGAAATTAAATTAATACTGGACTCTGCAAAGGATAAGAACTGAAAAAGAAACTAATTCTCAATCATATTTTTACATTATGCTCACTTACCTAAGAAATTACTTATAAAAGGTGATTTAAAATAAATACTGTAATCAAGTATTCACAAATTAAATATATGTATATGTCACTAGGGAAAACAAGGATGAAGAGAGAGAGAAATTTTATTATTTTAGAGAAATAAGGTTGCTATGCATGGTGGTGCATTCCCTGTAATCCTAGTGCTTGGGAGGCTGAGATGGGAGGATCACAGCTACTAGGTCAGCCTCAGGAACATAACTTAGTGACTCTTAGCAACCTAGTCAGAGCTTGTTTCAAAATAAAGATTAAAAAGAACAGATCTGGTGGTTTAGCTTGGTGGTAGAGTGTCCCTGGGATCAATTCCCAGTACCACAAAAGAGGAGAGAGAGAAATGAACAAGATTGGAAGTTTTTCAGGATGTTTTGTGATAAATCAACCTTATAGAAAATGCATAGTAAAGAACAGGAGCTACTTCTTCCTTTCTGTCATTGCTGAAAAATTTCTCTTCTTTTTTTTTATTTTTGCAGTACTGGGGATTGAACCCAGGGGCATTCTACCTCCGAGCTACACCCCCCGTCCAATTTTTTATTCTTTATTTTGAAACAGGTTCTCACTAAGTTGCAGAGGGCCTCACTAAGTAGCTGAGGCTTGCCTTGAACCCAGATCCTCCTGTCTCAGCCTCCCAAGTACTGGGAATACAAGTATGAGCCACCACACCTGGCAAAAATCTTATTTTCAAATAATTTTACTCCCATAACAATAAAACTTCCTTAACATATATATCATATCTAATTCTACATTTTAAATAATTAATTTTGGAATAATCAATACATTTCCAGATGTAAATGTTGGCAATGTTTCAATTTATTTTCTCATATAGACTTCTTTCAAAGACCAAAATAGTGCTTGCTTCAGCAGCACATATACTAAAATTGGAACAATACATAGAAGATTAGCATGGTCCCTGTGCAAGGATGACATGAAAATTTGTAAAGCATTCCATACGTTTTTTATTATTCTATAGATAATTATTGTTTATTATTCCATAGGTAAACTTTCTTATGGAAATGTATACAAAACATGAGAAAAATTGATAATGACCAAGCATTGTTTTTGAATTGTAGAACAATGAGATGGACCAGCTCAGCCAGAGAACTGAGACCGACAGGACAGGGGTCTCGGGAAGGTGGGCAAGGAGTTGGCGATGAGTGACAAACAGACACAGACAGCTCAAGGAATTTGCATCTGAGTGTATTTTGCAAAGCTTCAGGCAAGAATTTTATACACAATGATTAAGGAAACAAAATACATCATCAGCTGATCGTTGTTCATGCCTGTGGTTTATACAATCTTAATGTTTTTTAAGAAATAACAGTGCAAAGCTATGAGAGCAGATAATCGTCAGAGCATACGTCTCGTTTGGCATAGTGTCGTGGGCGGCTGCTAGACGTAACAGTGTAATTCGTCAGAGTATACATCTCATTTGGCATAATGCCGTGGGCGGCTGCTAGACGTGGTTTTGGCACCTAGATTATCTATTGAGGTTATGGTGACAGGGCAAGAGTTGAAAGTTTAACATAGTGCCTTTTATCGCTCTCTTACTATAAACTTTTATAATTCCCTTCGTTCCAAATTTCTAAATCTCTTTTAAACCATCTCCAAAATCATATCCATGAAGTTTCCACAAAAAGTTCTTCCTGTTGTAACTCATCCACAACTGTCCTTGAGCCCACCTCTGTCCTTCTGGCCTAATCTAAGCAAGAGCACGGGAGCATTCTGGGCCAAAGTTACATTGTTATGAGTTTGACTTCCTGGGAAAGATTCGTCTGTTTTACTCATAGGGCACAGTTGATAATTTGGAAAAGAACACTGCAATCACTGAGCCATATCTATTAAAGATTAAGAGAATCATTGACAAGAAGGTTACAGCAAAGAGAGAATAGCCAAGAACACAGAAGATCTTGCCAGGCCACCTTCCTCCTCCGCCTGCACCTGGGAGTCATGTCCCCTGGGTGGATGAGGTCACCTGCACCTCCTGGATCGAAGAACAATCAAGTCTCTCCTCAGATAGCCTTCAGCTATAGAAATGTATAGCACTCTTAACAACAAGTCTTAATCATCCTGTTTGGCAAAGCTTATACCTCTCAAGGCTGTGTTTGCATCTATGAGCCTGAAGCAAAAGAAATGGCTCCCCACAGAACAAAAGATACAATTGCAGGTAGGAAAGCTAGGTGTGGTTGCACATGCCTGTGATCCCAGTACTTGGAAAGCTGAGACAGCTTGAGGTCAGCCTCAGCAACTTCTCGAGGTCCTGTTTCAAAAGAAAAAATTGTCAAACAACTGCGGGTGCAGCTCTTTGGTAGAACCCTTCCCCCCCAGGTTCAATCCCCCATACTATGAAAAATAAAAATAAATTACAAGTAAGAATGTAAAAGGCTTTTGGTGTATTTTTCATATTAATGGGTTATTTTGCATTTGTTAGGTGTCACTATTTGATAAAAACAATGTGATCCAGTACAGAAGTTTCATATATTTCTGGTTTTTAGAATATTGGAAACCATTGAGAAGAACTTTCAAAACTTTTACGATGAAGTTGTTTGATGAGAGTTAGAAAGGACCTATCATATCAGATGCTCTTGCTATGACCCATGTGGGTAAGACTCCAGGACTGGGACAAGCAGTTCATAATTGCACATTACTGAATTGAATAGACCCATTAATGAGTAGAGAAGGGCCACTGGTTGGACAGCTGCACCCTCTACCTCTCTGATCTCTATTAAATAATAAGAGACCTTAATGGTGAATGCTTATCTGAACTTTGATAGTAATTTAGCTTGTTTTTCACCAAAAGTGTGTTTTCTTGTCCTTTCCTCTGACAATTACTGGGTGCAAAATACTATAATGTTTTAAATAATAATTGTGATCATATGCCCCCAGAAACTACTAGGAGGTATAACCATGAAGCAAATTCTTAGTGCCCTGGCTTTTCATTCTACTAGAGGCCAGATATGTTTTATTACAAATTTTCTGACAGAAATGAAGAAAGAATAGGATAAGATAATGATGGGCAACACTTACTGAGCACATACTAAGTCCCAGGTTTATTTTATAAGTACCCTCTGTACCTTGTGTAATTTGATCCTCACAGTAATCTTATATGGTTCTTACTTTGTAAGTGTCCTTGTTGCACAGATGAGAAACTAAGAGTGTCCAGGTAACTTGGTCAGAATCACAGATAGAAAGTGACAGGAATTGGAAACCAAGAAATCTTGCCCCTGGACCCTGCCCTTTTAACCACTGTGCTCTCCTGCCCCCTTAGGGTAATCAAGATGGTGCATAGAGTTTACTCTTTTACCACAAAGATTTTATTAAGTCTCTAGCACATAGAATCTTAATAAATTTAGTGAATGCTTTGCTTTTTGCATACAGAGATGAAAAGGCTTTAAAAGTGTTATTTAATAGAGGAATTTGTTTATGATAACTAGGGAGATAGATAGCTATTGTGGTCTCACCTGTTCCACCCTGAAAGGACCGCTCCTCTGAGAGGTGAACCAGAGCTCATCCTCCCCAGTGGTGCTTGGTCACTATGCTTACTTCCTCATACCAGTGGATTTCTCTCTGGCTTTACTTCCTGGGCCTCATATGAATAGGTTAGGGGTCTTGAGTGATACATAAGCAATGAGTTTAACAGACAGTATTATGATCAAAAGTGTGGGTGTTTATGGTGGGAAGGGGGTGGCTGTCAGAAGAATTTATGATGAATGATCTTTTCCTAGAAGTGATCTAGATAGACTTTTGCCACTCTACCACTCTCTGATCTTGTAACACAGGTGCATCTGCATCTACAGCTGGAAGTTAGTCTCTAAACACTGAGTGAGAGATGCTCTCTGGCTTGAGGGGAAGCTGAACCCACATCCTCAGCTGAATATGCTGACAGTATCTTCGGAAAACAGCCATATTCCAAAGAGACATCAGACTTAGCAGCTTTAGTTTGTAGTTCCTGCTCTACATTCTATCATTGCTCCAGAGAGAGGAATATTCACTTTTTGTCCTCTCTCTCGCTAGATTACTGCAATTCTCTGACTGAATTCAAAGGGATGACTTACCTTAAGTTGCAAACCCAATAGTAGCTCCTGTTGATTGTATTTTACTTTGGTTAGTGCGGTGGTTGCTGGCTAACTTGTGACTTGCTTCAATTTGGAGCTAACCTCAAGGAAAGGAACCTGCTGCTTCTGACTTATACATAGTTTTCAGAATTACTCAGAAGCAGGTTAGACAAATTTATTTATTCTAGAATTTTCAAATGTGAGTTATGGGGGAAAATCCCATGTTCAATGGAGTTAGAAAGTTTTCTGCTGGGTTCTCAGAACCTTCAATGTGATAATGAGAATTGTGATTCTGTAATAGAGCAGTAGAGTACCCTATATCTCCCAAACTTTTTTGACACAAAACTCCTGTTTGTCAGAACATGTTCTGAGACCAGTGTTTCCTAGAAATACATAATGAGTAAGAAAATGGACAATGGATTCTGACTGCATAATCCAGAGCTATACTCAATGTGGTCTTAAACAACATTTGTGCTTCAGTCTCCTGATCTGCAAATATGGATAATAACATATCTCATTCTATAGTGTATGTTAGCTATTATTATTTATTCATCCCCTTTTATACAAATGATATAGGCCCCATACACATCTAAAGTGAAAATTCCAAAAGTTTTAGGAAGTTCCTTGTTAATTTTTTTTGCGAGGGTACTGGGGATTTAACTTAGGGGCATTCTACACCCCATGCCCTTTGTATTTTTTGTATTTTTTGTTTTGAGACAGGATCTCACTAGGTTGCTGAGGATGGATTCAAATCTACCATCCTCCTGTCTCAGCCTCTCAAGTGCTGGAATTGCAGGTGTGTACCACCACACCCAGCTCCCAAGGAACTTTTTGAACTAGGAAACATCTGAACCAGGGAGTAATATAGAGGTATTGAATTTGCAGGGAAAATTGACAGTTTCCAGTTTAAATCTTCTGTCTAGTCAGTATGGCCATAGAATCATGCTAAAATTAAAATGTTGACTTTGAGTAAATAAAGGTGAAATAAAAGATAAAGGGAAAATTGAACAGTGGCAAGAATAATTTTTGTATTCATCTAATTTTGACTAGGTCAAAGCAGAAAATATCAAGTTATGAGCAGCAGATACAGTAGACATCAAACACTTAAAATTCTAGTTTCCTGGATGTATGCTGTGGAAAGAATGAAGTTGGTTGATAATGTCTAATCTGAAGAGAAGGTGAAGAGAAAGTCATACAGAAGTAGGTCAGGCAGCAATTTAAGATGGCCATTCATTCATCCAAAACAGTGAAACAAATATAACATCCTTTAGATGAAAAAGATGGATCTCTCTTTTCCACCAGTTAAACAGAAGATTAAACTGTAAACAAAAAACTAATAAAATAGGCTCCAGTATAGCAACCTGTTATGGAATCCCAGAAAATTAAAAAGGTAGGTCAGGAATCTTAGGTTGGAAGGCATGTGTTCAGGTGTATGTGTGTGTGTGTACATGTGTTCAGGTGTGTGCATGTGTGTACATGTGTTCAGGTGTGTGTGTGTGTATGTGTGTGTACATGTGTTCAGGTGTGTGTGTATGTGTGTGTACATGTGTTCGGGTGTGTGTGTGTATGTGTGTGTACATGTGTTCAGGTATGTGTATGTGTGTGTGTGTGCATGTGTTCAGGTGTGTGTGTGTGTGTGTAGCGGGTCGGCTAGTGAATGCCGGGGGTTTAGGCCACAGTGCACAGCCCAAGGAGCAGGAATCGTGCCCCGAGGCGGCACCCTAGGGAGTCCCAGGTAGCGGGCCTAGCACATCTGCCCTCCCCCACAGAGCACGCGGACACACACACACACACACACACACACACACACACATACACACCTGTGTGAGCTCCTTCGCTCAGGAGCTACTGCTGCTCCTGCTCTCTACCACAGTGGACACTGAACTCCATTTCCTCCTCTTAAATTTATTTCTTCTTAATATCCACTTGTCTCTTTTTCCCCTATCGAGCTCCAAGAAAACATTTTTTTCTTACTCCCTAAAGCCAGGGTTCCACCTGCCTATTCCATATTACAGGATAATTGCTGCCTGCATCCACTTCATGCTGATTTCAAGAGGAATCGTGGGTGGAAATAGATACATGAACCTAAAGTGTACAATGACAACTTCTGTGCTGGAGCATCCCCATATTTATGGAGTTCCAACATGCAGCACATCAGGGTCCTCAGCTTATATAATACCATAAATCCAGAAGCATCTGCCTCTCCTTGCTGTATGTCCCAAGATCTGGAACTGCTGACCATTCTCTGCTACATTGGCAAAACACCCGAGATTGAACAGATTTTCAATATGATTGGAAAGTCTTGCAAATGCAGCTAAACTTCTTGGAAAAGTAGCAAGACAAAATCATGATGATGATGATGATGATGATGATGATGATGATAACGACAGATGATGATGATGTTTGTTACAAGAAAACCTGGAGAGCCTTGGTTCATCAGTGTTAACAAATTTTGAAAATGCGGTACTAGTTCAAACACTTTGGAAGTTTGTGTTCTGTTTGTTAAAACTGGCCCACTAGATCGCTCCTCCAGACAAAAAATGAATAAAGACGGTTCAGACCTAAAGCAAACCATAGACCAGATGGATCTAATAGACACATACAGATTATTTCAACCAGCAACAACTGAATACACATTTTTCTCAGCTGCCCACAGAACATTCTCCAAAATAGATCACATACTGGGTCATAAAGCAAGCACCAGCAAATTCAAAAGATGTGATATAATTCCCTGCATCTTCTCAGATCACAATGGAATGAAACTGGAAATTAACAACAGGAAGACTAAAAGTAACCACATAAATACATGGAGACTGAATGATACACTTCTGAACGAGGAATGGATCAGAAAAGAAATAAGGGGAGAAATAAAAAGATTCCTAGAATTAAATGAAAACATAGACACAACGTACCAAAATCTA
>PVJS01017280.1:0-36358 GCA_004027185.1 Glis glis
CTCTCCTCTCTCTCTCTCTCTCTCCTCTCTCTCTCTCTCTCTCTCTCTCTCTCTCTCTCTCCCTCTCTCTCTCTACCTAGTGAGGCCCTCCGCAACTTCGTGAGACCCGGTTTCAAAATAAAGTATAAAAAAATAGGGCTGGGGGTATAGCGCGGAGGTAGAATGCCCCTTTGTTCAATCCCCGGTAACACACACACACACAAAAAAAAAAACCTATTAAAATCTTTTTTCCAGCCGGGCATGGTGGCGCACGCGCTTGTAATCCCAGTACTTTGGGAGGCGGAGACCGGAGGATCCGGGTTCGCGGCCAGCCTCAGCTCTCTTTCTCTCTCTCTCTCTCTACTTAGTAAGGCCCTCCGCAACTTCATGAGACCCGGTTTCAAAATAAAGTCTAAAAAATAGGGCCGGGGGTGTAGCGCAGAGGTAGAACGCCCCTGGGTTCAATCCCCGGTACCACAAAAAAAAAATCTTTTTTCCAAATCAGTCAGCCCTTGTGAAAACCCTGACTTAACAGAGGTCATGGGACGGTGCGATGGGACACCCACCTCCTCCCGTCTCTGCCTGTTGCTCCCTAGACCCTGGAGGCCCTGGTCATCACGGCCAGGCTGGTCACGCTGGTGCTGGAGGAGGACGGCACTGTGGTGGACACGGAGGAGTTCTTCCAGACTCTCGGAGACAACACACACTTCATGATCTTGGAGAAAGGACAGAAGTGGACGCCGGTAAGCACCCCTGCCCCGCGGGAGTGCCCTGTCTGCCTGGCGCCGACCCGCCCCCTCGGTAAACAGGGACTGTGTCCTCACTAAGTACCATGTCCACTGCACTCAAAGGTAGGTGCTTCTAGGAAACAACAGGTCTCCGTAAATATTTTTGTTTTTTTAATTTTCTTAGTTACTGGGCATTGAACCTGTGGGCATTCTACCTCCCAGCCCTTTTTAGTTTTTGCTTTGAAACAGGGTCTCACTGCCAGGTGGTGGTACATGCTTGTAATTCTAGTCCCTAGGAGGCTGAGACAGGAGGATCACAGGTTCGCAGCCAGTCTCAGCAACTTAGTGAGGCCCTGTTTCAAAATATAAAATAAGCCAGATGTGGTGGTGCACACCTATAATTCCAGTACTTGGGAGGCTGAGTTAGGAGGATCACAGGTTCAAGGACAGTCTCAGCAAGTAGTGAGACTCTCATCAACCTAGCGAGACCCTGTTTCAAAATAAAAAATAAAATAGGGCTGAGAGTGTAACTCAGAGGTAGAATCCCCAGCAACATAAATAAATAAATACATAAATACATAAATAAATAAAAATAAATAGAATAAAATAGGGCTGGGGGTATAGCTTAGAGGTAGAATGCCCCTGGGTTCAATCCCCAGTACAAGAAAGAGAGAGAGAGAGAGAGAGAGAGAGAGAGAGAGAGATAGGGTCTTACTAAGTTGTTGAAAGTCTCACTAAGATGCTGAAGCTGGTCTCGAACCTGTGATCCCGTTGTGTGAGCCTCCCAAGTCCTGGGATTCTAGGCGTGCACCACCACATTCACGGGATTTCTATAAACTTAGGCTTCTTAAACAATAATAATACTGAGGAACAGACTGTGATCAGTGGTTAGCTGCAGATCCTATTAAAGTGACAGACCTTTCCTGGTAGCCACTCACCGTCCTTGTCCTTAGGAGGCTGGACAAGCCAACTAACGTAGACAGCTGCATGTAGGTGTGCGTGCATGTGTGTGTAAATGTGTGTGTATGTGTGAGTGAGAACTCTCCATCACTATAACAAAATGCCTGAGATAATTAATTTGAAAAGAGAAAAGGTTTAATTAAAATTTTTTTGTGTGCTGGGGATTGAACCCAGGGGCATTCCAGCTGCACCCAGCCCTTTTTATTTTTGGTTTTGAAATCCTGAGCACCGGGGTGACAGGTGTGTGCCACACGCCCAGCAACAAGAGGTTCCTTCTGTACCGTGGTTTTGGAGGTCCAGACGCAGTCTCCCTGCTCTGGGCCCTGGAGGAGTGAATAGTGGGATCAGCCTGCTTGCATCACAAGCCAGCGCAGGAAGAAGCAGGGTCCCAGGGCAGCCCCCAGCCACCTACGGGCCTCCCACCAGGCCCCTCCTCCACAGCACAGCCTGAGGTAGAACACCCCTGGATTCAAAAAAAAAAAAACTTTACCAAAGCCTGGCATGTTGCCCAGATGCAGGACAGCCCTGGGTTCAATCTCCAGTGCTACAAAAAAAGAAAGAATAGAAGGAAGACTTCTGCTTCTGGAGAACCATAGATTATATATCTTGAAAACCTCCCACTGTAAACACCTAAAAACATATAAAGTGAAATGTTGAAACATCTTTTACACCCCTAGCTGACCTCCAGAAAAGAGAAGTAAAGCCAGACACTGTGGTGTATGCTGCATTCCCAGCTACCCGAGCGGCTGAGGCAGGGGGATTGCTTGAGTCCGGGAGTTCCAGGCCAGCCTAGGCAACATGGCGAAACCATGTCTCAAAAAAAGGCCTGAGCCGGGCGTGGTGGTGCACACTTGTGATCCCAGTACTTGGGAGGCTGAGATAGGAGGATCCAGGTTTGTGGCCAGTCTCAGCAACATAGTGAGGCCCTCTGCAACTTATCGAGACCCTGTTTCAAAATAAAGAATGAAAAATAGGACGGGGTGTAGCTCAGAGATACAATGCCCCTGGGTCAATCCCCAGTACCAAAAAAAAAAAAAAATTAAGATTACAGCTGGGTGTGTGGTGACGCACACCTGTAATCCCAGTACTTAGGAGGCTGAGACAGGAGGATCACAAGTTCAAGGACAGCCTCGACAACTTAGTGAAGCCATCTGCAACTTAGTGAGACCCTGTTTCAAAATAAAATGGGTCTGGGGGTATAAATAGAATTCTACCTCCAGTACCAAAAAAAAAAAAAGAGAGAAAATTTAAGATTAAGAAAATTTAAATCAGCCAGGTGTGGTGATCCCAGTACTTGTAATCCCAGTACTTGGGAGGCTGAGACAGGAGTATCGCAAGTTTGAGGACAGCCTCAGCTACTTAGTGAGGCCCTCCGCAGCTCAGTGAGACCCTGTTTCAAAATAAAGAATAAAAAATAGGGCTGGGGGTGTAGTTCAGAGGTAGAATGCTCCTGGGTTCAATCCCCAGTACTGCAAAAAAAAAAAAAAAAAGCAAAGAAAATTTAAGTCAAGACCACAGTGCGATTACACTGTTAGATTTGACCTTGTTAGGCTTTTCCCCCATTTTTAAGATGGGGCAATGAGCGCCCTTATGTTGCCACCAACAGGTTCAGTCAAAACTGCTTTCCTTTATCTCAGAGTCAGGCACAGCCCACGCCCAGCAGCGCCATCCCCAGATGTGTGCCCGAGCCTGCCCCCTACATGTCAGGGGGTACAGCAGCAACATGCCACCAGCAGACCTCGTGTCCATCTCTGGAGAGTGGAGAGCGGCCCCCCACCACAGCAGAGTGTTTCTATGTTAATACACATAAATAAATAAGTTGTCGCACATTTATGAAATGAAATGCTCTTAAACTTAAAAAATGGGGCCGGGTTGTCGGTCAGTGGTAGAGTGCTTTCCTAGCGTGCACAAGGCTGTGGGCTCCATCCCCTGCAGCACAAAAAAACAAAACCAAACCTTATCCACAGCAGTAGTCTCAGCACGACGCCGAGGGAACACATCACAGATTTAGTACATTAAACAAATTGTCCTCAAACTTTGGGACCTCAGGACCCTTCTTACTCTTCAATGTTGCTAAGGACCCCAAGGGCTCTTGGTGCTGTGGTCATATCAATATAATCAATAGATGCCTGTCAGAGGCGTCCACTGGGAAGTGTACCACCGTCATCAAGTGGGTAGAAGCCAGGAATGCTGCTGTTTCATAACGCACAGGACGGTGCCTGCAACAGAGGGTCCCCCTGCTCCAGTGTCGGCTATGCCAAGGCTGGAAAACTAGAAGCTGCAGACAGAGATGTTTCCAGTATAAGAAATTAAAATTGAGGGCTCAAGTGTAGCTCAGTGGTGGAGCGCAAGACCCTGCACCCCAGAGAGAGAGAGAGAGAGAGAGAGAGGAAGGGAGGGAGGGAGGGAGGGAGGGATTAAAATCAAAGAATTAGCCAGGCATGGTGGCGCACGCTTGTAGTCCCAGTATTTGGGAGGCTGAGACAGGAGGATCTCAGGTTCTGGGCCAGCCTCAGCTACTTAGTGAGGCCCTCTGAAACTTAATGAGACACTGTTTCAAAATAAAGAATAAAAAAATAGGGCTGGAGGTGTAGCTGGGTGGTAGAATGCCCCTGAGTTCAATCCCCAGTACCACAAAAAAAATCAAAGAATTAAATATATGTATTAATTCATTAAAAATAATAACCCAATGTAGGTTAACTTAAATCACATATTTTTATTAAAAATGACACTGTATTCTAAAACAAAATGAAATTGAGTGAGAAATGAAACTTTTTGTTTGTTTTTGTGGTGATGGGGGATTGAACCCGAAGCATTCTACCTCCAAGATACACCTCCAGCCTGTTTTAGTTTCTGTTTGGAAACAGGGTCTCACTAAGTTGCTGAGGGTCTCGCTGAGTTACTGAGGCTGGCTATGAACCTGTGATCCTCCTGTCTCAGCCTCCCAAGTACTGGGATCACAGGCGTGCACAATCGCACCTGACAACTTTAGTCTTGAGACTCATTTTGACATGGACGAGACTGTCCAACCAAGAAGTGGCCGCCAGGTGTCGCCTGGGCTCCCAGCTTCAGAGGCGCGAGGGAAGCGGCTCTACAGCCCTGTAAGGAAGCTGCCACCAGGAGAATGGATTCCTTTTCCTGAACCCCAGCGGGTCACAGAAGCCCACATGCCACGCATTCCGTCCAGTGATTCGTTTTGCGTGGCTGTCTTGGTTTAAGACCAAGACTAAAGAAAGATGTTCAGGGAGACTCAGATAAAAACTTCCAACTTCAGAAAAGAATGAAAACGAGTCAGAAAGGCCATGAAAAGGGCTGTGGCAGGATGGCGTGTCGAGACCCTTCCCATCCAGAATCTTCTCTTTATTTGTCATATTATTATTGGTGGTAGGGATTGAACCCAAGGGCATTCTACCTCTAAGCTACACCTCCAGCCCTTTTTATTGTTTATTTACTTATTTTTTGTTTTTGTTTTTTGGTACTAGGGACTGAACCTGGGGGCGTTCTACCTCAGAGCTACAACCCCAGCTCTTTTTAGTTTTTGTTTTGAAACGGGGTCTCACTAGATTGTTGAGGGTCTCACTAAATTGCTGAGGCTGTCTTAGAACCTGTGATCCTCCTGTCTCAGTCTTCAAGTACTAGGATTACAGGTGTGCACCACCATGCCTGGCTTTTTATTTATTTATTTATTTTGCGGTACCGGGGATTGAACGCAGGGGCGTTCTACCTCTGTGCTATGCCCCCGGCCCTATTTTTTATGCTTTATTTTGAAACCGGGTCTCATGAAGTTGCGGAGGGCCTCACTAAGGAGAGAGAAAGAGAGAGAGAGAGAGAGAGAGACAGGGAGAGAGAGAGCGAGAGCTGAGGCTGGCTGCGAACCCAGATCCTCCGGTCTCCGCCTCCCAAAGTACTGGGATTACAAGCGTGCGCCACCATGCCTGGCCGCTTTTTATGTTTTGAAGCAGGGTCTCGCTGAGTCACTGAGGGTCTTGCTAAATTGTTGAGGCTGGCCTGGAACCTGTGATCCTCCTGTCTCAATCTTCCCTGGGATTCTAGGAGTGTGCCACCACACCTTCCTGCCCAGGAGCCATCTATAAACTGGAAATGATGCCCTGCTCCTCTAGGACGGTCACAGGAGGCTATTCAGTCAGCAGCGCCTGAGGGTGGCCTGAGGTGCCAACGTGTGTGAGCCTCCACCCTGGAGCGGGAGCTCCTGCACGCTGTGGGCAGCGGGTCCTCAGATCCAGGCCTCAAGTCCGGTCAGACTTGTCCTGGTCACAGCAGTGGAAGTAGATGAGGGAGGATGCGTGGCTCTATGTTGGATGTAGTAGTAGGGTAAGCATGATGGTTGCTAAGATCACTCAGTCCACAGCTCACCTGGCATGGTGGTGAATGCCCCCGTATTCAATCCCTAGTACCACACACAAAATAAATAAAAATTAAAAATAAATAAAATGGGGCTGGGGTGTAGCTCGGAAGTAGAATGCTCTGGGGTTCAACCTCCAGTACCAAAAACAAAGAGGCCAGAGCGAGCGGGCGCAGCTCCGAGGGCATAGCTGGCTGTAGCTTGGAGCCCTGGGAACAATCTCTGGAACCAACAATAATCATAATCGGCAGCAGCCCAGTTGCTAAGAGTGTGAGCTGACATGAGGGGAGCCCCAGCCCAGACCTGTGGCGGTGGTGTCATGGCTGGGAAGGCTCCCGAGTCTACTCCTCGCCTCCTGCCCACAGGGCAAGAAGTACGTTCCCATCTGCAAGCAGCCGAAGAAGTCGGGCATCGCCAGAGTCACCTTCGACCTGTACAAGCTGAACCCCAAGGACTTCCTGGGCTGCCTCCATGTGAAGGCCACCATGTACGAGATGTACTCGGTGTCGTACGACATGCAGTGCACGGGGCTCAAGGCCATGCTGAGGTAACAGTGCAGGGCCCCACGGGCAGGGACCGCCAACTCACCAGGTCCGCCAGGAAACACCAAGGCAAGCCAAAACAGACACTTTCCCTCCAACGGACTGTTAAATACTAAATGGGAACAAAAGCTAAATGACAAATGCCAAGAACCAAATTTCACTTTAAGAGTTGCAGCTACATGTTTTATTTATTTATTTACTTATGTATTTTTTTTTGGTACTAGCAATTGAACCCAGGGGTGTTCGACCTCCAAGCTACACCCCCAGCCCTATTTTATTTCTTATTTGGAAACATGGTCTCACTAGGTTGATGACAGTCTCAGTACTTGGTGAGGCTATCCTTGAACCTGCGATCCACCTGTCTCATCCTCCCAAGTACTGGGATTTACAGGCCTGTGCCACCGCACCCTGCTATTAATTTTTTTGGGGGGTATGCCTATGAGGGATTGAACCCAGGGGCATTGTACCTTTGAGCTACAACCCCAGCCCTTTTTATTTTGAGACAGGGCCTCACTAAGTTGCCACGGTTGGCCTTGAACTTGAGATCCTCCTGCCTCAGCCTCCCAAGTTGCTAGGATTATGATTGTGTGCCACCACATCCAGTTTTGTTACTTATTCTTGTCTTCTGGTAGATCTTAGACACCACAAGCAGCCACAGACTCACTAAAGCCCACATCAGCAGTCTCACTGCAGGACATCAGGGGCCATGGGCAGTTCTGACCCAGGTCTGGGGATCCCATCCCAAGGGGCTGGCTGGAGCCATGGCTTAGTGCCCTGCCACCACCTTGCAAAGATGGTCCTAAACCAGGTATGGTGGGCACATGCCAGTAATCCCAGGACTTGGAAGGCTAAGACAGAAGAATCACAGGTTCAAAGCCAGCCTCAGCAACATAGTGAGACCCTGTTTCAAATAAAAAATAAAAGCCGGGCATGGTGGTGCACACCTGTGACCCCAGTACTTGGGAGGCTGAGGTAGGATTGCAGGTTCAAGGCCAGCCTTGGCAATTTGGAGAGACCCTGTTTCAAAATTTAAAAAATAATAAAATAGAGGCCAGGTGTGGTGGTACATGCTTGTAATCCCAATACTTGGGAGGCTGAGACCGTAGCATCCGTGTTCACAGCCAGCCTCAGCTACTTAGTGAGGCCCTTTGCAACTTAGTGAGAACCTGTTTCAAAATAAAGATTAAAAAATAGGGCTTGGGGTATAGCTCGGAGGTAGAATGCCCCTGGGTTCAATCCCTAGTACCAAAAAAAAAAAAGAAAGAATAAAAAATAGGGCCGGGGGTGTAGCTCAGAGGTTAGAATGCCCTGGGTTCCATCCCCAGTACCAAAAAAAAAATTTTTTTTTAAATAAAATAGTGTTGTGGGTGTAGCTCAGAGGTAGAGTGCCCCTGAATTCAATCCCCACTACTACCCCAAAATAAATGAATAAATAAAAATATAAAATAGGACTGGGCGTGTAGCTCAGAGGTAGAACACCCTGGGTTCAATTCCAAGTACCACAAAAAACAAACAAACAACAACCAAAAAAAAAAAAATCCTTTAATTTGGGACTAGGTAGAGAATAAGAACTTGAGGGTGTGGGCGGAGACAGGGTGAAGGGCCCTCCTGAGCTAGTATGTCCCAGTCACCTTCAGAACCGAGATGGCAGGGTCCTGATCCCAGAGTCTGCTAGGGCCTTCCTTTAGCCCGATTCTCCCTTCACCCCAGCCTGACCGGGCCGCGGGAACAGCCAGGTGGCTGAGGGACAGGAACAAGGGAGGAACAGGAGGAACGAGGAACAGGCACACTCTCTCCCAAGCAGCAGCCCGGGCCTGTATGGGTCAGCTGAGTCCTGCTCAAGCTGGCGCCGCGGAAGTGGCTGGTGGACTCTGGGCCCCTGGGGTGGCCAAGGCGAGCAGCCGCTCATGTCCCCTTAGAGCAGCGCCCCGGGACCGCCTCGCTCTCCTCACAGGTGCGCCCTGCCTCTGGACGCGTGGCGGGGTGCAGCGGCAGCTGGGGTCCAAGGCTGACTGTCCCGTCCTGCTCTGTTGCAGGAGTCTGCTGCGGTTCCTGTCCTACGTCGCCCAGGTGGCCGGCCAGTTCCTCATCTACACCGGCACCTACATGCTCCGGGTCCTGGGTGACACTGAAGAGTCATCTTCTCCCAAGTCTCCCACCAGGGGCTGGTTCACTTACAGATAGGGACGCATCCTGCGGCTCCACCTCCACAGAACACTCCAGAACCACACAGGGAGGGCTGAGCAGCAGGGTGCCCAGGGGAGGGAGGTGGAGGGGCCTGCGTGACCAAGGAAGGGACCAGCACACATGTGCACTAGACCCTTGGGGTCCTCACTACTACAGTAAATTGATCACTTTCATACATGTGACGCTTCCTGTGTCTTTTGTGTGTGCATGGGGGGGTACCAGGGATGGCACCCAGGGACTTTCTACCTCCCAGCTACACCCCCAGCCCTATTTCTTTTCTTTTCTTTCTTTTTTTTTTTTTTTTTGCGTTACTGGGGATGGAACCCAGGGGCATTCTACCTCTGAGCTACACCTCCAACCCTATTTTTTATTCTTTATTTTGAAACAGGGTTCACTAAGTTGTGGAGGCCTCACTAAGTAGCTGAGGCTAGCCGTGAACCGGGATCCTCCTGTCTCAGCCTCCCAAGTACTGAGATTACAAGCCTGCACCACCACACCCTGCTCCTATTTCCGTTTTCATTTTGAAACAGGTCTTAAACTGGGCGTGGTGGCACCAGTTTGTAATCCCAGTACTTGGGAGGCTGAGATAGGAGGATCGCAGATTCAGGTTCGCAGCCAGCCTCAGCTACTTAGACCTCCACAATTTAGTGAGACCCTGTTTCAAAATAAAGAATAAAAAATAGGGCTGGGCGTGTAGCTCGGAGATAGAATGCCCCTGGGTTCCACCCCCAGTACTGCAAAAAAAAAAAAAAAAAAAAAAAGAAAGAAAGAAAAGGGTCTTGTTAAGTTGCTGAGGCTGGCCTGGAACCTGGGACTCTCCTCTCTCAGCCTCCCAAGTCGTGTGGTCACAGGCTGCACTGGACACTGCCTCCGTTTTTAACGTGGTACAGCGGGCATGTTAGTGACTCCCCTCCCTCTTCAGAGTGAGCAGCTCCTGCAGGGTCCCCTTCCTCCCCACCGCCCTGGGAAGTCACCGCGCAGGGCAGGGGGGGCTACGGGGTCTCTGCAGGACGACACTCCTCCAGGGGCTCCACAGGGCACTGGCACCGTCCTGGACCCTGGGCCGGCCTCTCCTGACTCCCGGCTGCGTCACTTCCCAAGGATTCCGGCCCCAGGAAGAGCTGCCTGGTTTCCAAAAAAGGAAATTTCACTGCGGTGCCGGGTCCTGTTGAGTCAGCGCAGCCGGCTGTTGGAAGGAGGAATTCGGGGAAGGGAGGATGTGGGTGGCCGGCTCTGCTGCACTCACCACTGGGGCTTCTGGAGGACACTTGGTGCCTGGAGATTTCTTTTTTTATTTTGTGGTGCAGGGGATTGAACCAGGGGTATTCTACCTCCAAGCTACATCCCCAGCCCCCCTTTTTCTGGTGGAACTGGAGAATTAATCCAGGGGCGTTCTACCTCGGAGCTATACCCACTGCCCTATTTTTTGTGGTACTGGGGGTTGAACCCAGGGGCATTCTACCTCTGAGCTACACTCCTAGTCCTATATTATTTTTATTTTGAAACAGGGTCTTGCTAGGTTGATGAGAGTCTCACTACTTGGTGAGGCTGTCCTCGAACCTGTAATCCTCCTGTCTCAGCCTCCCAAGTACTGGGATTACAGGCATGCACCACTGTGCCTGGCCTCTATTTTATTATTTTTTAAATTTTGTATGAGGGTCTCTCCAAGTTGCTGGGGCTGGCCTTGAACCTACAATTCTCCTAATCTCTGTCCTCAAGGGTAAAACGTGCCAGGTGAGGGCACTGGAGCCAAGCTGTCATCTCAGCACAAGTCAGGAATGGCATGGGTGTGCTCAGAGACTCCCTCCTCCCAGGACTAACCTCGCCTCCCCAGGGCGGTCCCTTAATGCTGATCACGGTGCCTCCCCCAGGATGCCCCCCAGGCACCCTGGCTCTCACTGGTCTGCAGGCTGGGGCTCGGCCTCCTTGGCCCCACAGGCTGGTGTCCACACCTGGACACCAAGCTGGGTGTGGAGGCATATACCTGTAATCCCAGTACTTGGGAGGCTGAGACAGGAGGATCACAGGTTCAATGCCAGGCTCAGCAACTTAGCTGGAGGTGTAAATTCAGAGGTAGAACACCCCTGGATTCAATCCACAGTACCAAAAAAAAAAGAAAAAAAAAAAGAGTCGGGCATTGTGGCACACGCCTGTAATTCCATTACTTGGGAGGCCGAGACAGGAGGATCGCAGGTTCGAGGACAGCCTCAGCAAATAGTGAGACTCAGCAACCTAGAGAGACCCTGTTTCAAAATAAAGTAAAATCAGGCTGGGAGTATAACTCAGAGGTAGAATGTCCCTGGATTCAATCCCCTGTACTGAAAAAAGAAAAGAGAGTAAGAGAAAGAGAGACTGGGTGCCGAGCTCTCCCCTGCCAGGTCCCAAACAGACCCCAATCCAGAGGGGAGCTCCCCTCTCCTTAACATGTTTTTCTTTCCCTGCAGCCTCTGCCATTTTGCAGGGGAAACATTAAGTACAAGCTTTGAGCCGGGCATCATGGTGGTGCACGCCTGTAATCCCTGTGAAACTTGGAAGGCTGAGACAGGAGGATCACAGGTTCGAAGACAGCCTCAGCAACTTAGTGAGACCCTGTTTCCAAATTTAAAAAAATAAAATAGAGCCGTGCGTAGTGGCACATGCTTGTAATCCCAGTACTTGGGAGGCTGAAACAGGAGAATCACAGGTTCGTGGCCAGCCTCAGCTACTTAGTGAGGCTCTCCGCAACTTAGTGAGACCCTGTTTCAAAATAAAGAATAAAATAGGGCTGGGTGTGGAGCTCAGAGGTAGAATGCCCTGGGTTCAATCCCCAGTGCCAAAAATAAATAAATAAAATAGGGTTGGGAGTATAGCTCAGAGATAGAATGTCCCTGGGTTCAATCACCAGTACCAAAAAAAAAAAAAACAAGCTTCACTCATGAGCAGAGGGAGTGTCCCGCTGGCCGCAGGGTCCTGTGCAGAGTGGGCAGGAGGTGCTGGGGACAGATGGCAGGCAGAGCTGGCCCGGGCAGGCCTGATGGTCACCATGTGACAGGCTCTTGGGTCTCCCCCAGGCCCAGGGGCAGGCTTCTCCTCCTTCCTGGACTTCAGAGGCCATCCCAGCAGGCCCCAGTCAGACCGTTAGGGATCCGCAGTCTGGATCCCTTATTTAAGTTACCACTGGACAAGACAACAGAGCATGTAGCTCCAGGATGGCTTTGGGTCCCCCTCTAGAAACTTTTTGTTTACTATCAGATATCTCCCAAGCAACAGAAAGACTGAACTATGACACCTGGCAAGCTGGGGACTAAACAGAGAGGCCTGGCATGGCCTCCATGGGCAGTTGGGAGGGCTAGAACTGAAAAGGTGGCTTGAAGATTCTATCAGGCTTTTGACAGTCACTAAAAAAATTGTGGGGGAAGGCGGGTGTGGCTGCACACAACTAATTCCAGGGTTTGGGAGGCTGAGACAGGAGGATCACAGGTTCGAGGCCAGCTTCAGGAACTTACCCTGACCCTCAGCAACCTAGTGAGTCTCTGTTTCAAAATAAAAAACATAAAAAGGACTGGGGGTATAGCCGGGTGTGTGTGGTGGCACATATACCTGTAATCCTAGTACTTGGGAGGCTGAGACCAGAGGATCACAGGTTTGAGGACAGCCTCAGCAAGTAGTGAGACTCTCATCAACCTAGCAAGACCCTGTTTCAAAATAAAAATTTAAAACTAGGGCTGGGGTTGTAGCTCAGTGGTAGAATGCCCCTGAGTTCAATCCCTAGTAACACACACACACACACATACACACACACACACACACACACACACACAGAGCTTCTACATGTAGCTGGGTGCAGGATACATGGGGTTTCATTATTCTAGTCTCTAATTTGTACACACTTAAAAATTTTCTAGAATGAGGCTGGGTGGGGTGGCGTATACTTGTCATCCTAGTGACCACAGAGGTTGAGACAGAAAGATGGCAAGTTCAAGGCCAGCCTGGGTAAATTAGCGAGACACTGTCTCAAAATAATAAATTGCTCCATGGCAGAGCACCCCTGGCTTCAATCCCCAGTACCAAAAAATCAAATTAAATTAAAAAATAATGCCAGGCTTGGTGGCGCATGCTTGTAATCCCAGTACTTGGGAGGCTGAGACCGGAGGATCCGGTTTGTGGCCAGCCTCAGCTACTTAGTGAGGCCCTCCGCAACTTAGTGAGACCCTGTTTCAAAAATAAAAGAATAGCCCGGCGTGGTGGCGCACGCTTGTAATCCCAGTACTTTGGGAGGCAGAGACCGGAGGATCCGGGTTCACGGCTAGCCTCAGCGCTCTCACTCTCTTTCTCCCTGTCTCTCTCTCTCTCTCTCTCTCTCTCCTTAGCAAGGCCCTCCGCAACTTCGTGAGACCCGGTTTCAAAATAAAGTATAAAAAAAAATAGGGCCCGGGGCGTAGCGCAGAGGTAGAACGCTCTTGCGTTCAATCCCCGGTACCGCAAAAAAAATATATATATAAATAAATAAAATAAAATAAAATAAAAGAATAAAAAATAGGGCTGGGAGTGGAGCTTGGAGGTAGAATACCCCTGGGTTCAATCCCCAGTACCGCAAAAATAAAATAATAAAATAAAATAAAATATAAAAAGGGCTGGGATGTAGCTCTGTGGCAGAGCACCCTTGGGTTCAGTTTCCAGGACAGCAAAATATTCTTTTTCCTAGAATGAATTATGCGGAGTGAAGCCCCCCTCCCAGGAACATGGCTGCAGAAAACCTCCTGACCACACCTGGGGACAGGCTGCCCAGGCTTCTGGACAGAGCCGCTCACCCCACTATGCAGGGCTCAGTGGCTGGGCGCAGATCTGCAGCGTCTTGTCACCAGCTGCAGCCCAGGCCTCTGTGCACACGCATCTCTACAGAGCGCCTCCTGCGATGGCCCAGCCTCGGGGCTGTCCTGCCACGCGCTCTACGCCCACCAGGCACCCAGACCCTCGCATGTTCTAGAAAAGGACCAGGAAGCGAGGCTGGACTCTTCCTCGCCCCTCCTCAGCCACAGTGCTGGACAATCAAGGGCAGGGTGGGCGTCCCCAGCCGTCCAGGCGGACACCTGCTCCGGCATTCTTGGGCCTGGTGCTGTCTGCCAGGCCTGTCTGGATGGCAGATGGTCGCATAAAAATAGTGGAGGGGCCATCCGGGGGCCACGTCCCAGCTGTTCTGAGCGGAAGCCGGAGCACCCAGGCAGGAATGTCCTTGGCCGGGAGTAGGGGTGGGGCCCCAGCTGCTGGGGGATTGCCTAGGGTGGGGCCGGGGAAGCTCTTACCCCGGCCGGGCATTCAAAGAGGCAGGTCCGGGGAAATAATCTCAGCCAGCAGAGAAAGCACAGCGGCCCAGCCTTCCCTGGCAGACCCCTCCCTGGAGCCAGGGGGCGAAAGGGTGCTCCTGTTGAGTGATCTCCAACCAGGTCCATGTGGCTGAAAGCTCTCATGAGCTTTACCAGCGAGAATGCAAGCTCATGCTCCGGCCCTGTTCTTGGTTAAGAAGCTGGGTCCAGAGCCGGGCATGGTGGCACATACCTGTTATTCCAGTACTTGGGAGGCTGAGACAGGAGGACTCCAGGTTGGAGGTCAGCCTCAGCAACTTAGTGAGACCCTGCTTCAAAATAAAAAATAAAATAGGGCTCGGGTGTAGCTCAGAGGTAGAGCGTCCCTGGGTTCAGTCCCTAGTACCACCAAAAAAAAAAAAAAAAACAGAAAAGAAAAGCAGCCACCGCTGGGGCCAGGGTGGGGGGGGGTGCAGCATTGGCGGCCATGCACAGGGCCCTAGGCTCCATCCCCAGCACAGGTGCTCAGGAGCGGTGGTCTGGCCTCATCTATAAGCACGGGAGTGACACAGCAGGACAGTCACCAGGCTCCACAGGGCTGCACTTCTCCCTCCAGCCAGCCAGCGGCTGGCCGTGAAGCGCCTGGGAGATGGCCACAAGAATCATTTAGTAGCCGGGCGTGGTGGTGCACACTTGTAATCCCAGTACTTGGGAGGCTGAGACCGGAGGATCCGGGTTCATGGCCAGCCTCAGCTACTTAGTGAGGCCCTCCGCAACTTCGTGAGACCCGGTTTCAAAATAAAGAATAAAAAAATAGGGCTGGGGGTGTAGCTGGGAGGTAGAATGCCCCTGGGTTCAATCCCCGGTACCGTAAAAAAAAAAAAAAATCATTTAGTAGGGAAGGGTTAAGGGCTGGGGGGTGGTGGTGGCAGGGTGGGTGGGGATGATGTCTCTGAATCCCTCTAGGGAGTGGCTGCCCCAGAATTCCTGGGAACAGCTGAGACAGCTGCTGGGTGGAAGTTGGGAGAGCTGAGCTCAACTCTCCAAACAGCCTGAGTCTCACCTTCAAGAAGAAAGAATTTCATGTGGCAACTTCTGCTTGGCAGTTTGTAGCATGCTAGGTTTTTTTTTTTTTTTTGTACTTGGGAGTTGAACCCAGGCATTCTGCCTCTGAGCTACACCCCCAGGCCTTTTTATTTTTTGTTTTGAAACAGGGTCTCATTAGGTTGCTGAGGGTCTTGCTAAATTGCTGAGGCTGGTCTTGAACCCGTGATCCTCCTGTCTCAGGCTCCCAAGTATTCGGATTACAGGCATAGGCCACCATGCCCAGGTATTTTCTTCTTTCATAATCTTTTACTAAGGGAATTCTAACACTGAGCTACACCCCTACTCCTTTTTTTTTTTTTTTTTTTTTTTTGTGGAACTGGGGATTGAACCCAGGGGCGTTCTACCTCTGAGCTACACCCCCGGCCCTATTTTTTATTCTTTATTTTGAAACTGGGTCTCACGAAGTTGCGGAGGGCCTCACTAAGTAGCTGAGGCTGGCCGCAAACCCAGATCCTCCAGTCTCTGCCTCCCAAGTACTGGGATTTAAGCGTGCGCCACCACGCCCGGCCCTATTTTTTATTCTGAAACAGGGTCTCACTAAGTTGCTGAGGGCCTCACTAAGTTGCAGAGGCTGTCCTGCAACCTTTGATCCTCCTGTCTCAGCCTCCCAAGTGCTGTGATTACAGGCGTGGACCACCACACCAGCCCAGCCCTTTTAAATTCAATTTTAATTTTTTTGTTTTGAACCGGCATCTTGTTAAGTTACCGCACATTGGCCTCCATCCTGCACTCCCGGGTCTCAGCCTTCTAAGTACTGGGGTTACAGGTGCCTGGCCTGCTCTTTGGAATTCTGAGCCTGGGAGGGCTTGACTCTTTCCTTCTGGTGCTGGGGATGGAACCCGGGGCCTGGAGTATGCCAGGCAGGTGCTCTGCCACTGAGCACTCAGCCTCAGCCCTTGACTCATTTTTAAAATGGAAATAACCCCAAATCTAATGAGCCCTGGGGTCTTCGGGGACGTCCTCCCTGTGGCCCCCACCTAAGGCACACACTTTCTTAAAGTTGCCCAAGATAGTCCTCAAAGGCGGAGGCCGGCCGGGCGTGGTGGCGCACGCTTGTAATCCCAGTACTTTGGGAGGCGGAGACCGGAGGATCCTGGTTCGTGGCCAGCCTCAGCTCTCGCTCTCTCTCTCCCTGTCTCTCTCTCTCTCTCTCTCTGTCTCCTTAGTGAGGCCCTCTGCAACTTCGTGAGACCCGGTTTCAAAATAAAGTATAAAAAATAGGGCCGGGGGCGTAGCGCGGAGGTAGAACGCCCCTGCGTTCAACCCCTGGTACCGCAAAAAAAAAAAAAAAAAAAAAAAAGGCGGAGGCCGGCCTCCCAGGACCGTGGAAGGCTCAGCGTGGGTGCACCTGGAGCCAGGGCAGTGGGCAGCTGAGCCCGGCCGGACACACCCTCCTCCCTCCCTCCAAGTCCAGCTGAGCAGCCGCTGCTCAACTGCGGCCACCTGTCAGGTCTTGAACCAATTTAGAAAACAGTCACACAAGTGTTTGAAATGGGTAAACTCCGCCTGGGATGATACTTGAATAAAGCTGTTGAAGTTCCTTTAGGAGGTTGTGACAGCCCGAGAAGCAGAGCTGGGGCAGGTGTGGCCCAGCCCACACAAGACAGCAAAACAGCCAGGCAGAAAAATCAGCGCACACAGCACGTCACAGGAGTGAGACTGTTTTGTGAAGCCCGGCATGGTGGTGCACGCCTGTAATCCCAGTACTTGGGAGGCTGAGTCCTCCGGCAGCTCTGGTGCAGTCGCAGAGGACTCTGAGGGCCTACCCAGAAAATATTCACTGCACCGGCTCGGTGGCGCATGCTGTGACCCCAGTACTTGGGAGGCCGAGGCAGGAGGTGACAAAGACAGGAGGGCACAGTAGCCCCCCCAGGTCTGCAGGCCCAGAGGAAGTGGACAGATGAGCCCCGCATAGGGTATGGCTGTATTTAAAAGTTTTCATGGAGCCAGGCGTGGTGGCACACACTTGTAATCCCAGTACTTGGGAGGCTGAGAAAAGAGGATCACAGGTTCGCAGCCAGCCTCAGCAACTTAGCCCTCTGTAACTTAGTGAGACCCTGTTTCCAAATAAATAAAATCGGAGCTGGGCGTGGTGGCGCATGCTTGTAATCCCAGTACTTGGGAAGCTGAGACTGGAGGATCCGGGTGGGTTCGCGTCCAGCCTCAGCTACTTAGTGAGGCCCTCCGCAACTTCGTGAGACCCGGTTTCAAAATCAAGAATAAAAAATAGGGCTGGGGGTGTAGCTTGGAGTTAGAATGCCCCTGGGGTTCAATCCCCAGTACCACACACAAAAATAAATAAATAAAAAAATAAAATTGAACTGGGGGTGTAGCTCTGAGGTAGAATGTCCCTGGGTTCAATCCCCAGTACCACAAAAACTAAATAAATAAAAAATAAATGTTTTCATGGGCCAGGCGCGATAGAGCACACCTTATAATCCCAGTACTTGGGAGGCTGAGACAGGAAGATCACAGGTTTGAGACCAGCCTCAACAAGGAGCAAGACTCTCAGCAACCTAAATATTATCACGGGCCTGGCATGGTGGCGCATGCCTGTAATCCCAGTACTTGGAAGGCTGAGACAGGAGGATCGTAGTTTTGAGGCCAGCCTGGTCAACTTAGTGAGACCCTGTTTCAAAATAAAAAATAAAATAGGGCTGGGGGATGTGGCTTGGAGGTAGAATGTCCCTGGGTTCAATCCCCAGTACCACAAAAACAAAACAGAAAAAAGAATGAATGAACGAACATTTACCTAGACTGAGCTGAACACAGCCCGATATTAACAGGTGTGCAGGCTGCCTTTGTAGATTTTTTTTGTGTGTGGTACTGGGGATTGAACCCAGGGGCATTCTTTCTCTGAGCTATACCCCTGGCCCTATTTTATTTCTTTTCTTTTTCTTTCTTTCTTTTTATTTGTTTTGTGGTACTAGGGATTGAACCCAGGGGTATTCTTTTTTTGGGGGGGGGGCGGTACCGGGGATTGAACGCAGGGGCGTTCTACCTTTGAGCTACATCCCTGGCCCTATTTTTTATCCTTTATTTTGAAACCGGGTCTCATGAAGTTGTGGAGGGCCTCACTAAGTAGCTGAGGCTGGCCGCGAACCCGGATCCTCTGGTCTCCGCCTCCCAAAGTACTGGGATTACAAGCGTGCGCCACCACACCTGGCCCTATTCTTTATTTTGAAACAGGGTCTCACTAAGTAGCTAAGGCTGGCCGCGAACCTGGATCCTCCTGTCTCAGCCTCCCAAGTACTGGGATTACAGGCATGCACCATCACGCCTGGCTTTTTTTTTTTTTTTTTTTTTGAAACAGGGTCTTGCTAAAGTTACTGAGGCTGGCCTAGAACCTGCAATTCTTCCATCTCAGCCTCTCAAGTACTGGGATTATGGGTGCGTACCACCACACCTGGCATTTTAGACTTTGAGTCCCAGGTTTGTAAATAGGAGCCCTCAGACGGACCAGCCTGGAGTCCAGCGAGGCAGTCACGTCCCTGCGCTGTTGACATGGCCCGTGCTCCCTCAGCAGACTAGCAGGGGACCCTGGCTCCTCTTTTTGGAAGAAATTTCAGAGTGAGTTTTGACGATGCTTTATTGAAGGCACCTGATAACAAATAGTTTAATGTTAGCTTAGTGTAGCGCTGTCGCTAAAGCCAGATCTGTCCCCCACCGCCTGATGCTTAACCCGGCCAGCAATGGAGGGTCACAAGTGTGTCACCTGCCACCATCCTTGCAGCCCCGTGGCAGTACCACAGGGCCTAGAGAGAGGACAAACCCCTTCCCACTCCCTCAGTACCTACCAGGCTATGTCCTGCCCTAGCATCTGCCTTTGCCTATGGTTGGCAGGTGACTCTCCCTCCTCCTCCTCTTCCTCCTCTCCTCTTCTCCTCCTACTCTCCCTCCTCCTTCTTCTTCTCCTCCTCCTCCTCTTCTCCCTCCTCCTCCTCCTCCTTCTTCTTTTCTCCTCCCTTCCCCCTCCTCCTTCCTGGGGATTGAACCCAGGGGTGCTCTATCTACCTCCAAGCTACACCCCCAGCCCTTTTTATTTTTTATTTTGAAACAGGGGCTCACTAAGTAGCTGAGGCTGGCCTTGAACCTGCAATCCTCCAGTCTCAGCCTCCCAAGTAGTGATTACTATGGGTGTGCGCCACCACTCCGTCATCCTGCACTTCCGGAAGGAACCCCACCTTCTATCCACCAACTCACATGACACCGCCATAGTCTGAAGTCATTCATTTCTCAGCTGGGGTTTAGTTGGAAATAATGCCCGCCTCCCCCCACCCCCACCCTGGCAGCCCAGTCACAGGGCCCCTCCCCAGGGCTTCTGGGCATTGGGAGAGAGGGTGACTGCGTCCCCCACAGGGGAGGACAGTGATGGCGCCCCAGGCTCTGGGATTCAAGCCTGGGCGGCGAGCCAAGATCTTTCCTAGAGAGGCCATTGCACAGACCAGAAGCATTCAGAGAAGTACGAGCTGACCCACAGCTCAGAAGAGACAGCAGGGCTGGAGGGCGGCCAGTGGCAGGGCAGAGTGCGAGGCTCTGCAGAACACCCTGGCAAGCCGTAGAGCCCCCCTCGGCCTCGGGCCCAGGCAGAGCCTCCCACAGGGCCGCGGGGCTGCACGCGCACACGCACACGCCACTGCTTGTGTTGGAGATTTATTTTTGTATGTGTGGTACTCAGGATTGAACCCAGGGGCGGTCTACCTCTGAGCTACACCCCAGCCCTATTTTACTCTTTATTTGGAAACAGGGTCTCTCTAAGTTGCTGAGGGCCTTGCTAAGTTGCTGAGGCTAGCCTTGAACCTGTGATCCTTCTGACTCAGCCTCCCAAATACTGCATTACAGGCAAGCCAGGCTCAACCCACTGCTTCTAGACTGCACTTCAGTCCCAGACCTCTGGACTCCCTGAACCTATTTCCAGGGCCTGCTCCTCTGCAGGGTGGTCTGGAGATGGCTTCTTGTGGACTGAGGGTCACAGGAAGGGGCAGGTCCCCCTCCCAGCATGGACGGGACTGGACTTGGGGAGGGCGGGAGGGGTGAGCAGAGAGTTGGGACTAGAAGCTGGACGCAGGCTCTGCTCTGCTGCTCCGTGGCACATGCCCAAGGAGTCTGAGAGTACCAAGTGGAGACCGGCAGTGGGTGTGGGGTGCACACCTGTAATCCCAGCGACTTGAGAGGTTGAGGCAGCAGGGTTGCAGGTTCGAGGCCAGCCTCAGCAATTTAGTGAGACCCTGTCTCAAAAAATTTAAAAGTGAGCCGGTCTGGTGGCGCATGCTTGTAATCCCAGTACTTGGGAGGCTGAGACAGGAGGATCGCAGGTTCGAAGGCAGCCTCGGCAACACGAGAGTGAGACCCTGTTTCAAAATAAAAAATAAAACAGGACCGGGGATGTAGCTCAAAGGTAAAATGGCCCTGGGTTCCATCCCCAGTGCCACACACACACACACACACACACACACACACACACATACATACACACACACACACACATAAAAATAAAAAATAATAAAAATAAAAATAAAAATAAAAATAAAAATAAAAATAAAAATAAATAGTGAGCTGGGAGCAGTAGGGTGACACACACCTGTAATCCCAGTACTTGGGAGGCTGGGACAGGAGAACCCCAGGTTCGAGGCCAGCCTCAGCAACTTAGTTCACAACATGGATGCACGTAGACACATGATTTCCCTGTGTCTGTTCTCACTCTGCCCCTCAGGACTGGGGGTGGCCCTGGATAGAGTCCTGTCACCCCGGCTCTCTCACCAGCAAGCCCCTGTCTTGGAGGGTAATGATGACTGTGTGGGTTCTGTACAACTCCCAGCCACCAGCCCTCCTGACCTCCGCCCTCCCCGTCGCCATGCACCAGGTCGACCACGATGTCAGCCACGGGAAGTGACCTGAGAAACCCCAGTAAGTCATTGTGTTCCCTGTCGAATCCAAGTCACAGCAGGGTTCCCAGGCCACCCTGACGCCCAGTCCCAGCCCAACCCGATATCCCAGACTCAAATTCCAGCCCAAGGGCGGCATTGAAAAGTGGCTACTCAGGAAACTCTGGCGCCTAAAGTGGACTGTCCATTAGGCTGCTGGATGGCAGCCGGCACTGTGGCTCACACTGTAATCCCAGTACTGGGGAGGCTGAGACAGGAGGACTGCAAGTTCGTGAGGCCAGCATCTGCAATTTAGCAAGACCCTGTTTCAAAATAAAATATAAGAAGGGCTGGGGGTGTAGCTCAGTGGTAGAGCGCCCCCGTGTTCAAGCTTCAGTGCCCCAAATAATAATAAGAATAAACTGCTGCCAGCTTGATCCTTAGGGAGAGAGTGATCCCACTGAGGAGGAGAGCGACAGCGCAGGAGGACGCCACACAGTCAGGAGAGGCCACTGGGGAATCTCAGGCCACAGACAAAGGGGAGCCCAGGCAGGGTGCAGCCTCTTTACCTGCCTCCTTGGGGAGGGTCACTGAAAAGAGAGACCTGGGGCCCAGGAGAGGGTAGGGGAGCAACGCTGGGGCAGTAGAGCAAAAAAGCAGTACAGCCCTAAGTTTGGAAACACTTGATTTAAAATACAAATCACACTGGGCATGGTGGTGCACGCTTGTAATCCCAGAGGATACGGGTTCATGGCCAGCCTCAGCTACTTAGTGAGGCCCTCCACAACTTAGTGAGACCCTGTTTCAGAATAAAGAATAAAATATAGGGCTGGGGGTTTAGCTCAGAGGTAGAATGCCCCTGGGTTCAATCCCCGGTACTGCAAAAAAAAAAAAAAAATACAAATCACCCTGATGAAATTTCCAGGGGCTGGCCTTTCCCTCTCCCTCTCCCTCTTCCCCCCTCTCCTAGGGATGGAACCCAGGAACATTCTACCTCTGAGCTACACCCCAGCCCTTTTTACTTTTTGTTTTGAAACAGGGTCTCCCCAGGTAGCTGAGTCTTTCTAAGTTGCTGAGGCTGAGGCTGTCCTTGAACGTGTGATCCTCCTGTCTCGGCCTCCTAAATCCTGAGATTACAGGTGTGCGCCACCATGCCTGGCCATTTATTTTTTATTTGTTTATTTACATTGTTTTGTGCTAGGAATTGAACCCAGGGGCATTCTAACTCTGAGCTACACCCCTAGTCCTTTTTATTTTTGAAACAGTCTCACTAAATTGCTGAGGGTCTCACTGAGTTGCTGAGGCTGGCCTGTGGTCCTCCCGACTGGGATTACAGGTGTGTGCCATCAAGCACAGCTCAGTGGTCGTTCTTGCACAAAATCGGCCTAGAAGAGAGACTTGCTTCCTAAGGCACGTTGAGTTTTTAACCTGGCAGACATTGGCGTTGGCCCCCGGAGGGCCCGAGTGAGCCTTGCCGGATTGGAGTTATACCAGAGAGTTCTTTCTGTGTGGGTGGTGGAACGTGCCTACCACCCAGGCTGGTGAATAGTCCACGGGGAAGCCTGGGCAGCCTATGCAGAAGGGGGTGGGGCTGAGAAGCCCCCAGCGCAGCGCTAAGGAGCTAGGACTTTACCTGCTGGAGGCCGATGGCGCAGGCCCCGGGGAGGAGAGGGCGGCTTCCAGGGCTGCAGAGGGTGTGGAAGCCACGGTGCAGAACAAGCATGGGGGCGTGCTTTGCACAGCAACCGCCTCAGCCCGTCCTGCGGGGAGCCCCGGGTCTTCTCGGCCCTGCCTCCGCGGAGAGGGACGCCCAGGTTTGCGGTCGATTCCTTCCCGTCCCCACCGTCCCGTCCGCACGACTCCGTCCAGAGCACGGCGGGGCGGGCACAGCCCGGTGCAGCCGCGGAGTCGGGAACGCGGGCGCGGGGCGCGGGGCTGCGTAGACGCGGCGCTCACATTCAAGAGCAGCCACGGCCTCGCCTGGGCGACACCGGCCCGCGGTGGAGAGGGGCGAGGTGACAGCCGGGCGGGCAGGGGGCGGCCCGGCCCGGCCTTGCAGTCTGCACCGGAGCGCGCCGCGGCCTGTGATCCCGGGACGGGGAGGCTGAGACGCGAGCATCGCAGGTTCGAGGCCACTCCCGGCAACTTAGTGAGACCGTTTCCAAATCAAAATAAAGTAGCAGGGCTGGGGGTGTAGCTCGGAGGCAGAATGCCCCTGGGTTCGATCCCCAGTAACACACGCACATTCATGCTCACACGCGCACACATGCACGCACACATGCATGCACACACACACACACGCGTCCCTCCCTCCCTCCCTGCTCGGGGCGGGCCCGCGCTCGGCACACCCCCGGGGACCGCGCCCGCTGCCATTGGCCGGGCGGGGCGGGCGGGCCCGCGGGCCGGTGGGGTCGCGCCGTCGCCGCCGCCGTCCGCAGAGCGGCGCGGCCATGAGGGAGATCGTGCACATCCAGGCGGGCCAGTGCGGGAACCAGATCGGCACCAAGGTGCGCGGGGCGCGGGGCGCGGGGGGACCCCGGCGCTGACCCCGATCCCGACCCTGACCCCGATCCCGACCCTGACCCTGACCCCGACCCTGACCTCGATCCGACCCCAGCCCGGCGGGCGGGCGGGCGCTGACGGGCCCCCGGCGCTGACCCCTGACCCCTGACCCCTGACCCCGGCCCGGGACCGGGCACCGGGCACCGGGGCACCGAGCCGTGTGCTGACCGGCGCCCGCCCGCAGTTCTGGGAGGTGATCAGCGATGAGCACGGCATCGACCCGGCCGGGGGCTACGTGGGCGACTCGGCGCTGCAGCTGGAGCGGATCAGCGTCTACTACAACGAGTCCTCCAGTGAGTACCGCCCGGCCCGGCCCGCCCGCCCGCCCGCCCGCCGTCCCGCCAGCCCGCCTGCCCGCCACGACGGCCCCTCCCCCGGCGGGAAGTCGGACTCCGACCGCAGGACTCGGCCTACCCGAGCCCGAGCTCCGAACAGACACGGGTGCAGGAAACCCGCCCAGTGGGCCCGGTACCGGGGATGGGACCCAGGGGCATTCTACCTCCCAGCTACACCCCCCGCCCGATTTTTTATTCTTTATTTTGAAACAGGGTCTCACTAAGTTGCAGAGGCCTCACTAAGTAGCTAAGGCTGTCCTCGAACCTGCAATCCTCCTGTCTCAGCCTCCCAAATACTGGGATTACAAGCATGCACCACCACGCCCGGCTTCTTTTTTTTTTTTTTTTAAAAGAATGGAACAAAATAAGAGAATAGAATACCTAAGAGAATCCTTGAGAAAACCAGTGCCCCCCCTTCAGTTTAAAATGGAAATTACTGGAACTTTTTGGCAAAAAAATTTGAAAAACACTCTCTTAGGTGACTTTTCTGGTACTTTGTCCTCCTCCAAAAAGATTTTACACTGTGGGAAGCTGAAACTACAGACACTTCTGGGTAACTAGTGGAGGAGTTTTGTCAAAAGAAACTCAAGCTGTGGCTTATCCAAGTTTGGGGATAATATCCCTCTCATAGCTGGGCGTGGTGGTGCATGCCTGTCATCCAGTACTTGGGAGGCTGAGAGAGGAGGATTGCAGGTTCAAAGACAGCTTCAGCAAGTGTGAGACTCAGTAATTTAGTGAGACTCTGTTTCAAAATTTAAAAATAGGGCTGGGGTTTAGCTTGGAGATAGACCTCCCCTGGGTGAAACACCCAGTGCCACACACGTACACACACATACATACATCTATGTCTTTTGTCCTGAAGACATAGATGTTCATGTATGTGGTCACGTGTCTATAGTGACTACATGTATACACTATTTCTACAACCATTTTTATTATTAAAAGTGCTACATGCACATGCCCTTCGCCAGGCACGGTGGCTTACACCTATAATACTTGTACTTGGGAGACTGAGACAAGGACATGGAAGGTTCAAGGCTAGCCTTAGCAACTTAGCAAGACCCTCGGTAACTTAGCGAGACCCTGTTTCAAAATAAAAAGGGCTGGGGGTTTTGTTTGGAGGTAAAATGCCCCTGGGCTCAATCCCCAGTAACCCCCCCCCAATAAATAAAGAAGGATAGGTTGTAGCTCAGAGGTAGAATGTCCCTGGGTTCAATCCCCAGTAACAAAAAAGAAAAAAAGTGCTACATGCTCTTCAGAAAACAACAAAACCCTGAAACACTGAAAGAATACCCAGAAAAGAAGAGATGCTGCCCCGGCGCGCTGGTAGGCTATCTGTGCAGCCACAGCCCAGCCCCGGCGCTCTCATACACTGTCTGCGCAGCCCCAGCCCGGAGCGCTCCTACGCTGTCTACGCAGCCCCAGCCCCGACCCCGGCCCCGGCGGGCTCCTATGCTGTCTGTGCAGCCCCAGCCCGGAGCGCTTGTACACTGTGTGGTCCCGAGACTCTGCTCAGGCGTCTGAGTCACCAGACTTTTGCAGTCACATCCTGTTCGTCCACACAAGAGCTGGGAAGAGCAGCATACAGAAATCACTGTGTTCTGTTCTTTAAGCAGCTGTGGCCGAGGCCTGGACCCCAGGGCAGAGGAGCCGCATTTCTGGGGGAAGGTCACAGCACGCACTGCACGGCACGGCCGTCCCCAGGCACAGCTGGGCCCCGCGCCCCCCCAGCCTGGGCGCAAGCAGGACGGTGTGCTGGGGCCCTGCTCTCTGGGATCCTCCCGGGTAAAACGCTCCGCAGGGGCTCTTCCTCCTGAGTGAGTCTCGGGGGCCCAGAGGCAGCAAGGGGCGCCTGGACGAGGTGCTGGGGCTGCGGCTGGGGTACTCGTGGGTGGAGCCGGTGGCAGGTGGCACTCTGCTGCCACCAGTATATTTCCGTGCAGCTGACAAAGTAAAACTGCCCGTCAGGCTGAGCTGGGAAATACAGCAGACACCATCTCTCCTCCAGCTCTTCCTGGGCTGCCATTCTAGGGGGCGTGGTGGCGCGCCGGGAGTCCCAGCAACTGGGGGGCCGAGGTGGGAGGATTGCTCCAGCCCAGGCTTAGGACGCCCAGGCAACATAGGTCCACTCTCAAAAAAAAAAAAAAGATTCTGTAATTTTTGTGTGTGTGCTGGGGATTGAACCCAAGGGCATTCTACCTCTGACTATACCCCCAGCCTGATTTTATTTCTTATTTTGAAAAAGGGTCTCGCTAGGTTGATGAGTCTCGCTACTTGCCGAGGCTGTCCTCGAACTTTTTTTTTTCTTTTATTTGCGGTACTGGGGATTGAACCCAGGGGCATTCTACCTCCGAGCTACACCCCCAGCCCTATTTTTTATTCTTTATTTTGAAACAGGGTCTCACTAAGTTGCAGACGGCCTCACTAAGTAGCTGAGGCTGGCCGTGAACCCGGATCCTCTGGTCTCAGCCTCCCAAGTACTGGGATTACAAGCGGGCGCCACCACACCCGGCTTCTATTTTTTTTTTTTAAGGTACTGGGGATGGAACCCAGGGGCATTCTACCTCCAAGCTACACCCCCAGTCCTAGTTTTTATTCTTTATTTTGAAACAGGGTCTCACTAAGTTGCGGAGGGCCTCACTAAGTAGCTGAGGCTGGCTGTGAACCCGGATCCTCTATTCTCAGCCTCCCAAGTACTGGGATTACAAGCGTGCACCACCACGCCTGGCTCCAGCTTTATTTTTTATTTTAAAACAGAATCTCACTAAGTTGCTGAGTCTAGCTTGAAACTTGCAATCCTTCTATCAGCCTCCCAAGTACTGGGGCTACAGGTGTGCACCCCCCTGCCCGCTAAGACTCTGTGATCCTAAGGCCATAGTACACTCTTTTTTTTTTTTTGCCATACTGGGAATTGAGCCCAGGGGCATTCGACCTCTGAGCTACATCCCCAGCCCTATTTTTTTATTCTTTATTTTGAAACAGGGTCTCACTAAGTTGCGGAGGGCCTCACAAGTTGCTGAGGCTGGCCACGAACCCGGATCCTCTGGTCTCAGCCTCCCAAGTACTAGGATCACAAGCCTGCGCCACCATGCCCAGCTATACACTCTCTTAAAAGCAGTTAGTGCGGGGCGTGGTGGCGCACGCTTGTAATCCCAGTACTTTGGGAGGCGGAGACCGGAGGATCCAGTTTCGCGGCCAGCCTCAGCTCGCTCTCTCTCTCTCCCTGTCTCTCCCTCTCTACTTAGTGAGGCCCTCCGCAACTTCATGAGACCTGGTTTCAAAATAAAGTATAAAAAATAGGGCCGGGGGTGTAGCGCAGAGGTAGAACGCCCCTGGGTTCAATCCCTGGTACCGCAAAAAAAAAAAAAAGCAGCTAGTGTCTGTCCTAGGCAGCTCCAGCTGGTGGGACTTGTCAGGGGGAAGCTGATGACTCTGGAAACCTGTAGTTAACTCTTGTGGTGGGCTTTTTTTTCCTCCTCCAGCTCAGAAATATGTGCCGAGGGCCGCCCTGGTGGACCTGGAGCCGGGCACCATGGACAGCGTGAGGTCCGGGCCTTTTGGGCAGCTCTTCCGGCCTGATAACTTCATCTTCGGTAGGTTCCATCTTTCTTTTTCCCTTTTTATTTATTTATTCCAGTGCTGGGGATAAAACCCAGGGTTGTGCACGTGCCAGTCTAGTGCATGAACATCGAACTACACCCCAGCTTATCTTCTTTAAAAAAAAAAATTGCCGGGTGTGGTAGCACATGCTAAAAAAAAAAGTAAAAATAAAAAAGAATGGGGGGGCCGGGCGTGGTGGCGCACGCTTGTAATCCCAGTACTTTGGGAGGTGGAGACCGGAGGATCCAGGTTCGTGGCCAGCCTCAGCTCTCTCTCTCTCTCTCTCTCTCTCCCTCTCCCTGTCTCTCTCTCTCTCTCTCTACTTAGTGAGGCCCTCTGCAACTTTGTGAGACCTGGTTTCAAAATAAAATCTAAAAAATAGGGCTGGGGGTGTAGCACGGAGGTAGAACGCCCCTGGGTTCAATCCCTGGTACCGCAAAAAAAAAAAAAAAAAAAAGAAAGAAAGAAAGAAAGAAAGAAAGAAAGGGGGTATAGCTCGGAGGTAGAAAGCCTCTGGGTTTAATTCTCAGTACCATGAAAAAAAAATCAAATTAGTTCATGTGCAGGACAGAAAGGAAAGTTAGGCTTAGGAAAATTTCGAAGTGGAAATTAACAGCACTTCCTGGCCCACCCCAAGCTGGGCTAATCATAGGGGCCTTTTTTATTTTAATTTTTTTTTTGTGGTACTGGGGATTGGACCCAGGGACATTCTGCCTCCGGGCTACACCCCCAGCCCTTTTTATTTTTATTCTTTATTTTGAAACAGGGTCTCACTAAGTTGCGGAGGGTCTCACTAAGTAACTGAGGCTGGCTGCGAACCCGGATCCTCCTGTCTCAGCCTCCCAGCCTCTCCCTCAGGGTCCCCCCAGACACCCTGACTTCTTTCCACTGGCCCGCCGTGCAGTAGTGCGGCAGGCTGGGGCCCACACCGGAGCCTGTGGGGGACATACAAGCTGTCCATTCCTCCCGTTCATCTCACAATGCAGGGCGCAGTGACGTGACCCCAGGACTTGGGCAGCTGAGAAAGAAGAGCACATTCTATGCCAGCATGCAGAAACTTAGACCCTGTTTCAAAAAATAAATAAAAATAAATAGCTGGGGTGTCGCTCAGAGGTAACCCCCAGGACCAATTCCCAGTACTGCAAAAAGGGAAAAAAATCACCCGGTCCGTCTCCAAGAGTCCCCAAATCTTAGCAGTTTCAGCCTTGTGCAAAAGCCCAAGTCCAGAGCCTCCTGTGGCGCTGTGAGCCCGTGGAGTCCCGGGGACAGTCACACGGCCCAGCAGAGGCGCTCGCGCGCCCCCCAGCGGCAGCTGAGCGTGCGGCCGCCCAGTCGCCCGCCCGCCGGTGGTGGAGGTGAGGATGCTAAGAGCCCAGCCTGGACCACAACCTGGACCACGTTGACATTCTGCCCTGAGAGAGCAGCAGAGCTTCCTGCGGGACGCTGGAGCCTCCGGGATAGCAGGCTTTCTGCTCTCTGAAGGATGACGGGGAATCCTCTCCTCCTCCTCCTCCTCCTCCTCCTCCTCCTCCTCCCTCCTCCCTCCTCCCTTTTCCTCTTCCTTTTTCTTAGATACTGGGGATTGACCCCAGGGGCATTCTACCTCTGAGCTACACCCCCAGCCCTATTTTTTATTTTTTTATTTTGAAACAGGGTTTTGCTAAATTGCTGAGGGCCTTGCTAAGTTGCTGAGGCTGGCCTCAAACCTGTGATCCTTCCTCCTGTTTCAGCCTCCCAAATACTAGGATTTAAGGCATGTGCCACACCATGCCTAGTTTCAAATTAAAAGTTTTTTTTTTTTTTGCCGTACCAGGGATTGAACGCAGGGGCGTTCTACCCCCGTACTATGCCCCCGGCCCTATTTTTTTATACTTTATTTTGAAACCGGGTCTCACGAAGTTGCGGAGGGCCTCACTAAGTAGAGAGAGAGAGACGGAGAGAGAGAGAGAGAGAGAGAGCGCTGAGGCTGGCTGCGAACCCGGATCCTCCGGTCTCCGCTTCCCAAAGTACTGGGATTACAAGCGTGCGCCACCACGCCCGGCCAAATTAAAAGTTTAAAAGGGCTGTGTATGTAGCTCAGTGGTAGGAGGATCGCAGGTTGGTGGCCAGCCTCGGCAACTTAGCGAGACCTTGTTTCCAAATAAAAAATAACTGCTGGGCGTGGTGGCACACGCTTGTAATCCCAGTACTTGGGAGGCTGAGACCGGAGGATCCAGGTTCGAGGCCAGCCTCAGCTACTTAGTGAGGCCCTCTGCAACTTCGTGAAACCCGGTTTCAAAATAAAGTATAAAAAATAGGGCCGGGGGGTATAGCTCGAAGGTAAAACGCCCCTGGGTTCAATCCCCGGTACCGCAAAAAAAAAATAAAATAGGGCTGGGGGTGTAGCTCAGAGATAGAATGCGCCTGGGTTCAATCCCCATTGCCAAAAAAAAGAAAGAAAAAGAAAAGAAAGTCAGAGACCAGCCTTGGCAACCCTGTCTCATAATAAACTTTTTTTTGGTGTGTGTGTTACTGGGGATGGAACTCAGGGGTGCTATAGCACTGAGCTACATCTCCAGCCCCTTTTTATTTGGAGACATGGCCTTGCTAAGTTGCTCAGGCTGGCGTTGAATCTGCAATTCTCCTGTCTCAGCCTCCCAAGTACTGGAATTATGACATGTGCCATAGCTTGGCTTCAAAATAGACTGGAAAAAGGTCTGGGGGTGTAGCTCCTCAGTATGGTGCTTGGCTAACATGGGCAGGCCCCTGGGCTCAATCCTAAGTACTGCAAAAAAAAAAAAGATGAATTGCTAATAGGTCCAGACATATATATGTGTTAAATATTTATTTATTTAGGTGCTGGGGGTTGAATCCAAGGCCTAGCACACTTGTGCTCTACCATATCCTCAGCCTACAGACAAATATTTTGACTTGTTGCAAGAAGTACTGCTTCACGAAAATGCTTAGAAAATGCTTCTAAGAACATTTGTGACTGGGCGTGGTGGTGCATGCCTGTAACCCCAGTACTTGGGAGGCTGAGACAGAAGGATTGCACGTTTGTGGCCAGCCTCAACAAGTAGTGAGGCCCTCCACAACTTAGTGAGACCCTGTTTCAAAATAAAGAATATAGCTGGGCGTGGTGGTGCACACTTGTAATCCTAGTTCTTAGGAGGCCGAGACAGGAGGATTGTAGGTTCGCGGCCAGCCTCAGCTATTTAGTGAGGCCCTCCACAACTTAGACCCTGTTTCAAAATAAAAGAATAAAAAAATAGGACTGGGGATGTAGCTTGGAGGTAGAATGTCCCTGGGTTCCATCGCCAGTACTGCAAAATAAATAAATAATAATAAAAAAAATAAGAGCCGGGAATGGTAGTGTACACCTGTAATCCCAGTACTTGGGAGGCTGAGATGGAAGGATCGTAGTTGTTGAGGACAGCCTCAACAACTTAGCAGGACTCTCAGCAACCTAGTGAGACCCTGTTTCAAAATAAATAGCAGGAATGGCAGTGCATGCCTTTAATCCCAGTACTTGAGAGGCTGAGACAAGAGGATTGCAGGTTCGAAGACAACCTCAGCAACTTAGTGAGACACTGTTTCAAAAGTAAAAAGGGTGGGGGGTGTAGCTCAGGGGTAGAATGCCCCTGGGTTCAATCCCCAGTTCCACAAATCAAATCAAAATAATAAAAAATAAACCAGGCATGCTGGCACATACCTGTAATCCCAGTATTTGGGAGGCTGAGTCAGGAGGATCGCAGGTTTGAGGCCAGCCTCGGCAATCTAGCAAAACCCCATTTCAAAACAAAAAAATAATAAAAAGGGCTGGGGGTGTAGCTCAGAGGTAGAATGCCCCTGGGTTCAATCCCCAGTACCACACATACAAAATAAGTAAGTAAACAAATACATAAAATTAAAATTAAATAAAATAAGAAGGGCTGGAGGAACCAGATGTGGAGGCACACGCCTGTGATCCCAGTGCTTATGAGGCTGAGACAGGAGGATCACAGGTTCGATCGAGGCCAGCCTCAGCAACTTAGCGAGTCCGTGTTTCAAAGTAAAAAAGTACAGTAGGGCTGGGGTATAGCTCAGAGGTAGACCGCCCCTGGGTTCAGTCCCCAGCACCAAAAATGAACAAGTGTTAGCCGTAAGGAGCAGTTTCCCCGGGGCCCTGCTGAGCTCCATGGACTTTGGCTGTCTTGCAGGACAGACGGGTGCCGGTAACAACTGGGCCAAGGGCCACTACACGGAGGGTGCGGAGCTGGTGGACGCGGTGCTGGATGTGGTGCGCAAGGAGGCCGAGCACTGTGACTGCCTGCAGGGCTTCCAGCTCACCCACTCGCTGGGCGGCGGCACAGGCTCGGGCATGGGCACCCTGCTCATCAGCAAGATCCGCGAGGAGTTCCCTGACCGCATCATGAACACCTTCAGCGTCATGCCGTCGCCCAAGGTGTCCGACACGGTGGTGGAGCCCTACAACGCCACGCTGTCCGTGCACCAGCTGGTAGAGAACACGGACGAAACCTACTGCATCGACAACGAGGCGTTGTATGACATCTGCTTCCGCACCCTCAAGCTGACCACCCCCACCTACGGCGACCTCAACCACCTGGTGTCGGCCACCATGAGCGGGGTCACCACCTCGCTGCGCTTCCCAGGACAGCTGAACGCAGACCTGCGCAAGCTGGCTGTGAACATGGTGCCCTTCCCCCGCCTGCACTTCTTCATGCCCGGCTTCGCGCCCCTGACAGCCCGGGGCAGTCAGCAGTACCGTGCTCTCACGGTGCCCGAGCTCACCCAGCAGATGTTCGACGCCAAGAACATGATGGCCGCCTGCGACCCCCGCCACGGCCGCTACCTGACCGTGGCTACCGTCTTCCGCGGCCCCATGTCCATGAAGGAGGTGGATGAGCAGATGCTGGCCATCCAGAGCAAGAACAGCAGCTACTTCGTGGAGTGGATCCCCAACAACGTCAAGGTGGCCGTGTGTGACATCCCACCGCGGGGCCTGAAGATGGCCTCCACCTTCATCGGCAACAGCACAGCCATCCAGGAGCTGTTCAAGCGCATCTCAGAGCAGTTCACCGCCATGTTCCGGCGCAAGGCCTTCCTGCACTGGTTTACAGGTGAGGGCATGGACGAGATGGAGTTCACCGAGGCTGAGAGCAACATGAACGACCTGGTGTCTGAGTACCAGCAGTACCAGGATGCCACTGTCAGTGACGGTGACGAAGCTTTCGACGATGAGGAAGAGGAAATCAACGAGTAGAGGCGCTGCGCTCCCGTGAGATGCAGGTGCTCGTCCGTGTCCCCGTGCGTGTTACCCTGCTGGCTGTGGGGTGGTGCACAGGTCTAAATGTTGGAAGAGGCCCCTGGCAAATGGCGCAGAGCAGTTTGATAGGTCAGCTTTACAGAGCAAAATTGGCAGCCCTGCCCGATTTGAAGATCAGACCACAGAGATTTTGTACTGGAGGACTTGAAAGAAGTAGGGGCCATAGAGGGCTAAGGAGAGAAACCCCACCATGCATGAAGTGCTCAGCCCCCTGGAGGTCAGCAGGGAGTTAGAAACAGGGTGCCTTTCCTTTGGGATGCAGACAGCTGTGCAGCATGGCCTTATCTGAATATGCAATGTGGAATTTTGAAATAAAATGCCAACTTCTTCCTTTGTTGCTTCTAGCTGCGTGCTTTCTTGATGGTTACTTTGCATGGCTCTCTGGTCTCACTGGGGTGAGCCGTACCCCCAGCTCACTAGAGGAACAGAGGAAAGGGATTGAACCCAGGGCATTCTGCCTCTGAGCTACCTGTTCCCCCAACCTTTTTATTTTGAAACAGGGTCTCGCTCAGTTGCTAAGGGTCTCACTAAGTTGCTGAAGCTGTCCTCAAACTTAAGGATCCTTCTGTCTCAGCCTCTCAAGTACTGGGATTACAGGCATGCACCCCCACACCTGGCAGAAAGGGCTTTTCTTAAACTGAAGGCTTTAAGGGTGGCTGCCAAAATTTTCCTGAGCTTGGTCCTAGTGCAAGCATAAATAAAACCTTTCAGCTGGGCGTGGTGGCACAGGCTTGTAATCCCAGTACCTGGGAGGCTGAGACAGGAAGATCAAAGGTTCGAGGACAGTCTCAGCAAGTAGTGAGACTCTCATCAACCAAGCAAGGTCCTGTTTCAGAATAAAATAAAATAGGGCTGGGGGTGCAGCTGGGAGGTAGAGTGCCCCTGGGCTCAATCTCCAGTACCATAAACAAACAAAACCCCCCTTTCTGCCTGTTTATTTCTGTGGTGCTGGAGATGGAACCCAAGGCCTTGCTTGCTGAGCAAGTGCTCTGCCACTGAGCCACAGCTCTACCCACCTCTGCCCATGTGCAGCCACGATTTGGTCCCACGGCACCTTTCACCTGGGGTGCAATCCCCAATCTTCTTGTCAAAGGAGTTACAGGAAGCGGGGCGCCAGCTCCTGGGAGCTGCAGTGCATCCTGTGAGACCAGCCCAGTGTGGAGGTGGTGGCTTGTGCAAGTAGTCACAGCTTCTGTGAAAGGTCTTTGAGTCGACTCCACAGGGCCAGAGCATGTGCTTTACTAGTCCCTGGGGTAGACCTCAACACTCACGGGGTTCCTGGGCTCTGCTGGGGTGAGCCATGAAGGCGCCTGGGTTTGCTTCAGCCCCAGGCATCAGTGCGGCTTCCCTGCCTGCACTGCTCCCTCCTCCCTGCAGCTAGGTCCTGCGGAACCACGCCAGCAGAACTCTGACCTTTGCTAGACAGGAGCAAGACAAAACAGGCCAAAAGGTCACCCCTGTAACCAGAATGCCCGTGCTCCGGGACCCCGCCCTCCTGCAGTGACTGTCACGCCCCAGCCTGGTTCATCACCAACAGCACGACACAAGGTGAGCCTGGTTCTGTGTCACAGAATTCCAACAGAAGCCGGACTTAGTGAGGCTCTCTGCAACTTAGTGAGACCCTGTTTCAAAATAAATAAAAAATAGGACTGGGGGTGTAGCTCGGAGGTAGAATACCCCTGGGTTCAATCCCTAGTATCGCCAAAAAAAAAAAAAAAAAGAAATCCAACCATCTCACCAGCTCCCCACCACACCTGCATGGCCGTGTGCTCAGACTGAGGCCCCCCGGCCACCCTTCCTCACACACGAGACATCCACGCAGGACCGAGGAGCTGTGGTAGGCCACACTGGCCAGCCAAGGCCCAGGCCCTGAGCATGGTTCTCCTCACTAGAAACGCAGGGGTAGCTGGGCACATGCTTGTATCCTAGTACTTAGGAGGCTGAGATAGGAGGATGCAAGGTGAGAGAGAGGCCATCCTCTGGAACTTAAGACTGTTTCAAAACAAAAAAATAAAGGGCCGTGGTGTAGCTCGGAGGTAGATGCCTCTGGGTTCAAACGTAGAGGGTGACATGGGACCCTGGCTGGTGCAGCTGTCACTTATGCACTGAGCCCGACCTTGTTGGTAGCGCTCGCCCCCGGGCGCCACAGCTCCTCGCAGGGTTTTGCTCGTGTGAAGTCACATCCTCATGACTAAGCAGCTCCTACCACCTTAGAACGGCCTTCCACCAAAGGACCATCCACAAAGCACCCGACAAGGAAAGGAGGTGGTAAGCGTGCCTCGCAGCGCAGGCGAGAGTGAGGCCCACGCTGTCACTGCGCTGGCCCCGCGAGGCCTGGGGCACTCCTGAAGGACAGACGTGCCATGGGGCGCGGGTGGCCCAGGGCCACTCCCCCCAGCCGCTGGAGTCTGCCTTCAATCTCAAGTCACTGTTCCTACCATGTCCATGACGCACAGAAAAGTGAACATTAAGAGCAGCAGCTGGCTGGGCGTGGTGGCGCACGCTTGTAATCCCAGTACTTGGGAGGCTGAGACAGGCTCGTGGCCAGCCTCAGCCACTTAGTGAGGCCCACTGCAACTTAGAGACCCTGTTTCAAAAAAAAGAATTAAAAATAGGGATGGGGGTGTAGCTCAGGGGTAGAATGCCCCTCGGTTCAATCTCCAGTACCACAAAACAAAACCAAAACATAGCCACATGGTGGTGCACATCTGTAATTCCAGTACTTGGGAGGTTGAGACAGGAGGATTGCAGGTTCAAGGCCAGCCTCAGCAACTTAGCGAGACCGTTTCAAAATAAAAAATAAAACGGGCTGGCGTTGTGGCTCGGAGGTAGAAGGCCCCTGGGTTCCATCCCCAGTACATTAAAAGAAAAGCAAACCCAATGGTGCCTCCAAGTGCAAATAATGGCATTTGGAGACAGTCTTCCCGTGCCACCTTTCTGTAAGGGTTTGATCTGGATCTAGGTCAGAGATCAGGTGTCCAAGGGTCCAGACCCACTGTCCCCTGGGAAATCCAGGGGATGGCGCAGGAGGGCCTGCCAGGCCACTGTCTGCTCATGGCCAGCCCAGTGCGCAGTCACCACAGGCTCTCAACCACCGACTCTCAGCACAGACGTTACGTCAGGACACAATCCAGAAGGGACGGACCCTCTGTCGGGCTTATGAGAATCAGCAAGACCGGAGATTTCTAAGAATCACCTGTAAAAAATAAGAACGCTTGATTTTTTTTTTTTTTTTGCGGTACCGGGGATTGAACGCAGGGGCGTTCTACCTCCGCGCTACGCCCCCGGCCCTATTTTTTTATACTTTATTTTGAAACCGAGTCTCACGAACTTGCGGAGGGCCTCACTAGGTAGAGAGAGAGGGAGAGAGAGAGAGAGAGAGAGAGAGAGACAGGGAGAGAGCGCGTGCGCGCATGCACGAGCTGAGGCTGGCCGCGAACCCGGATCCTCCGGTCTCCGCCTCCCAAAGTACTGGGATTACAAGCGTGCGCCACCACACCTGACAGAACGCTTGATTTCTTTTTTTTTTTTTTTTTTTTTTTTG
>PVJS01017281.1:0-36356 GCA_004027185.1 Glis glis
CTGAGTGATGGGTGGAGTGGGATGTGGGGTGGGGAGGTGCTCCCCCTAGAGGCTAGTCAGTGAACAACCAAGCGACCAGCCCACTTAACGCTGAGTGATGGGTGGAGTGGGATGTGGGGTGGGGAGGTGCTCCCCCTAGAGGCTAGTCAGTGAACAACCAAGCGACCAGCCCACTTAACGCTGAGTGATGGGTGGAGTGGGATGTGGGGTGGGGAGGTGCTCCCCCTAGAGGCTAGTTAGCGAACAACCAAGTGACCAGCCCACCCTTTGTCTTCTTCATTTCTTCCATCTTTTTTACTTTGGCTCTTTAGTTAATTCCTTCCTTCCTTTTTTCCTTCTTTCTTTTATGGGCTGGGGATTGAACTCCGGGACTCATCCATGCTAGGCAAGCAGTCTACCATTGAGCTACACTCTTGTATTTTTTTTTTGTCTTTATAGGTTCCTGAGTCTCTGTATTAGTTTATTTTCTATTGCTATAACAAAATACTTGAGGCTGAATAACTGTTAAATAAAAGAGGTTTATTGCAGGGTGTGGTGGCACACAATTGTAATCCCAGTACTTGGGAGGCTGAGACAGGAGGATGGCAGGTTCGTGGCCAGCCTCGGCTACTTAGTGAGGCTCTCCACAACTTAGTGAGACCCCGTTTTAAAATAAAGAATAAAAAATAGGACTGGGGGTGTAGCTTGGAAGTAGAATGCCCCTGGGTTCAATCCCCAGCACCGCAAACCAAAAACCAAAACCAAAACCAAACAAACAAAGCTTGTAATCCCAGTACTTGGGAGGCAGAGACCAAAGGATCTGGGTTCACGGCCAGCCTCTGCTACTTAGTGAGGCCCTCCACAACTTCGTGAGACCCGGTTTCAAAATAAAGTATAAAAAATAGGACCGGGGGTGTAGCTCGGAGGTAGAACGCCCCTGGGTTCAATCCCCGGTATGGCAAAAAAACAAAAAACAAAAAACAAAAAACAAAAAACAAAAAACAACTGCTGGCTGGAGGGTCTAAACAGCATGGGGCCAGCCTCCTGGTTAAGACTCCCTGGCTTTCTCATAACATGACAGAGACAGGGAAGGGGACCGGCCAGGAGCAGAAGGGATCACCTGGAAAGACAGGAAGTCAGAGAGACTCAGAGGTCAGATTCGTCCTTCTCTAATGACTGGACATCTCTGGAGAACTACATTAATCTCCTCTGAGGATGACGCCCTCAGTGACCCAGTCACCTCTCACTGGGCCCCACCTCTTTTTTTTTTTTTCTATTTTTGTGGTACTGGGGATTGAACCCAGAGGCATTCTACCTCCGAGATATACCCCCAGCCCTATTTTATTTTTAGTTTGAAACAGGGTCTCACTAAGTTGCAGAGGGCTTCACTAAATTGCTGAGGCTGGCCTCAAACCTGATAACGTCCTGTCCAAGCCTCCCAAGTACTGGGATTACAAGTGTGTGCTGCCGTACCTGGCCATTGGCCCCACCTCTTAAAGGTCCCCCACCTCTCAACATTACCACACTGGGGCCAAGCTTCCAGCACATGAGTGTTTGGGGGACAGAATCAAATCATATCCCAACCATTCCAGTCTCTTATTTATTTATTTATTTATTTATTTTGCGGTACTGGGGGGCATTCTACCTCCGAGCTACACCCCCAGCCCTATTTTTTGTTCTTTATTTTGAAACAGGGTCTCACTAAGTTGCGGAGGGCCTCACTAAGTAGTTGAGGCTGGCCATGAATCTGTGATCCTCCGGTCTCAGCCCCCTAAGTACTGGGATTACAAGCGTGCGCCACCACGCCCGGCTTCCCAGTCTCATATTCTAACATTATTTCATTGTCTCTCTTGTATCCGCAGTCCACTGTTTGGCAAGTCTAGTGTCTACCATTTCCTCTATTGTGTAGCCCCCATCTCATTCTCTTCTTCTTTCCTTTGACTTTCTCCTGTCTCGGGTTTCTCTTCCCTTCTCCCAACTTATCACACTGCAAAGAAGAAATGTAATCTTGCCAAAGATCTGAGTACAGGACTACATGAAAAGGGAAGAGAGAGACTCTGTGAGGCCAGATGGGCCAAAGGCCTCTGGCAAAACCCGCTCTTGTTGCCTATATAGTTTTAAGGATAATGTGAACTATGGCCTATTTTTTTGTTTGTTTGGTGTGGCATTGGGGATTGAGCCCAGGGGCATTCTACCTCTGAGCTACACCCACAACTGTTTTTGTCTTTTGCTTTGAAACAGGGTCTCGATAGGTTGCTGAGAGTCTCACTATGTTGCTGAGACTGTACTTGAACCTGCGATCCTCCTATCTCAGCCTCCCAAGTACTGAGATTATGAGCGTGCACCACCACGCCCAGTTGAAATATGGTATAATTTTTTAAGTAAAATTTTACTAGAAATTTTGTTTAATCCAAAGCAAATCAAGAAGACTATGGTAGGTATAGTTTCTAAGAATTTATTCTGCAGTACAACATGCTTGTGTCTGCATAAACAAGCAAGTTTTTACAGCATTCAGAATTCTCTTTTCTGCCCAGTAGATGGCAGTAGAGTAAAAAGAAAAGTATTCAAAGCAGCCATCAAATTCATATAGGAATTTGGTAAAATTTCCCAGCTGGGCATGGTGGAACAGGCTTGTAATCCCAGTATTTGGGAGGCTGAGACAGGAGGATTGCAGGTTTGAGGGCAGCCTCAGCAAGTAGTGAAACTCTCATCAACTTAATGAGACCTTGTTTCAAAATAAAAGTAAAATAGGGCTGGGGGTGTAGCTCGGAAGTAGAATGCCCCTGGGCTCAATCCCCAGTACCACAGACACACACACACACACACACACACACACACACACACACATACACACACGCGCACACACAAAAAAAAGAAAGAAAAAAGGGAAAAAAATCCCACAAAAACTCCAATGGGGTACAGTGAGAGTAAAATCTGTATAAAGAGAAATTACAGTGGAGTCATGATATCACACTCTAACATGTCACATTCTTGTTTTAGCAAAATGTGTCTGGAGCCAGGTTATCTGTCTCTTTCTCTGCAGGTGTGTCTTTATAGGGTAAGCATAGACAATATAGGGAACTACTAACTCTAACTCCCAATACATAAAGTTAACTTTATGGTTGGAAAAAAGTTAATTTGATATTATTCTTAAAAATAAACTTCTGGGTTTGTTAATTTCTTTCTTGTGGTGAGAATTGAACCCAGAGTCTTGCAAATGCTAAGCACCTGCTTTACCACTGACCTATGCCCCCAGCCCACTTAAAGTGTTATTTAATTGATTCACACAAGACATTAGATCTCAGAAGATATTTAATGTGAGAATTGGAAACCCTGAGGTGGTCAGCTTTTCAGTGGCTTTCAAATGGTTTAGCAATAATTTTTTTTTTTTTTTGGTGGTGGTATTGGGGATTGAACTAAGAGGCATTCTACCTCTGAGCTACACCCCCGCAGCCCTCTTTATGATTTATTTTTTATTTTGTTTTGAAACAGGGTCTTTCCAGGTTACTGAGAGTCTTGCTAAATTTCTGAGGCTGTTCTCAAACCTGTGATCCTCCTGTCTCAACCTTCCAAGTACTGGGATTACAAGCGTGCACCACCATTCCTGGTTTACAAGAAATTTGTGTGTGTGTGTGTGTGTGTGTGTGTGTGTGTGTGTATGTGGTACTGGGGATTGAACACAAGGGTGTTCTACCTCTGAGCTACACCCCCAGCCCTATTTTATTATTTATTTTGAAACAGGGTCTTGCTAGGTTGCTGAGAGTCTCACTACTTGCTGAGGTTGTCCTTGAACCTGTGATCCTCCTGTCTCAGCCTCCCAAGTACTGGGATTACAAGTATGCACCACCACACCTGGCTAGCAAGAAATTTAAGAGTAATGTTCTCAGCAGGGTGTGGTGGTGCATGCCTGTAAACCCAGTACTTGGGAGGCTGAGACAGGAGGATCACAAATTCGAGGACAACCTCAGCAAGTAGTGAGACTCTCAGTAATCTAGCAAGACCCTCTTTCAAAACAAAAAATAAAATTGGGCTGGGGGGTTAGCTCAGAGGTAGAATGCCCCTGGGATCAATCCCTAGCACACCACACCACACACACACACACACACAGACACACACACACACACACACACAAATGTATGTATACATCACTATAGTAGTAGACTGGACACATGACCTACATCTACTAAGACAAAACTGTACTTACAATATGTTGGAACCCTAAAACTTAAATGCAAAAACTGTGTGTGTTTGTATGGACTTTTATTTTAGAAGAAGAAACATAGCATTTAAAGTCAAACAAAACATAGAAAGAAAGACTGGCTTAGAAATTTGAATGAATTTTGAGAAAAGGCTACTTTATCCTTGGGGAGTCTTGTTTTTGTAAACATTTCATTTTTTTGCGGGATGTGAATCATGCGTTAGAATCACCTGATTTAGCTGTGGTATAACTAAGTCTGGAAGGTTTGGGGGAGGCTGTTTTTAAAATTCCCCACCACCAATCATGATTATGGTTACATGAGATTCATGTCTTGAAAAAAGAGAACCGTGTCCCAAAGCTCAGGAATTATTTCAACCATGTACTTTGTAAGCTCATCTTTGTTCTGTTTGAGCCATAATGTTATGTCTGCTTTCGCCACAATCATATGGATTGGGAACCGGCAGGCCAGGCCCTCTCCCATCATGCAACGGGTGGAATCTGCTTTTTACAGTCAGTTGAAAGATCAAACAAACCCCTTGTCCTTGCTTTACAAAGAGCTCAGAGGCAAAAATTCTAGTACATTTTTTTAAAAAGTGGAGATAATCATGTGTGTCTTGTATGGAAAATATAGTAATGAAAGTATTGGAAAAGAGTTATAGTGAGCCTTTGAAAACTCTTAGGGTTAAAAATGTCATACTGGGCCGGGCGTGGTGGTGCACGCTTGTAATCCCAGTACTTTGGGAGGCAGAGACCGGAGGATCAGGGTTCGCGGCCAGCCTCAGCTCTCTCGCTCTCTCTCCCTCTCTCTCTCTCTCTCTCTCTCTCTCTACTTAGTGAGGCCCTCCGCAACTTCATGAGACCCGGTTTAAAAATAAAGTATAAAAAATAGGGCCGGGGGTGTAGCGTGGAGGTAGACCGCCCCTGGGTTCAATCCCTGGTACCGCAAAAAAAAAAAAATGTCATACTGGGCTTGGGGTGGGGGGAGCTCAGTGGTAGAGAGCTTGCCTAGCATGTGTAAGGCCAGCCAGATATACTTGAATTTGCATAATATTCATTCTTTTAGAGAGAAGTTGTCACAAAATATTTCTTCCTATTAAGCAGAAAATATGTATTTATCCCTTCCTTCCTTCCTTCCTTTCTTCCTTCTTTCCTTCCTTCCTTCCTTCCTTCCTTCCTTCCTTCTTTTCTTTTTGTGGTACTGGGGATTGAACCCAGGGGCATTCTACCTCTGAGGTACACCCTCAGCCTGTGTGTGTGTGTGTGTGTGTGTGTGTGTGTGTGTGTGTGTGTGTATGTGTTACTGGAGATTGAACCCAGGGGCATTCTGCCTCTGAGCCCTTTTTATTTTGAAACAGGGTCTCACTAAGTTGTGAAGGGCTTCATTAAGTTACTGAGCCTGGCTGTGAACCTGCGATTCTCCTGTCTCAGACTCCTAAGTCCTGGAATTACAGGCGTGTGCCACCATGCCCGGCTCCCAGCCTTGTTTTATTTTTTCATTTTGAAATAGGGTCTCTCTAGGTTGCTGATAGTCTCACTACATTGCTGAGGTTGTCTTAGAACCTGAGATCCTCTTGTTTCAGCCTCCTAAGTACACGATTACAGGCTTGTGACACCATACTTGGCTCTTTGTATACTATTGTTATTATATGATAATGTATTTTTGACCGCGGCTACATAAATCAGTACTTCTTTATTATATCAATATATAATTATATTTGGCATCATATAATTTTTTTGGTACTGGGGATTGAACTCAGGGGCATTCTATCTCTGAGCTACACCCCCAGCCCTATTTTATGTTTTATTTTGAAACAGGGTCTCACTAAGTTGCGGAGGGCCTCATTAAGTTGCTGAGGCTGGCCTTGAGCCTGCGATCCTCCAGTCTCAACCTCCCAAGTACTGGGATTACAGTCGTGCACCACCACGCCCGGCTTCATATGGGTTTATGAAGCAGCTTTTCATCTGTTAATGTGATTTCTTTTTTTTTTAATTTTTTTGGTACTGGGAATTGAACTCAGGGGCATTCTACCTCCAGGCTACACCCCCAGCCCTATTTTTTATTCTTTATTTTGAAACCGTGTCTCATTAAGTTGTGGAGGGCCTCACTAAGTTGCTGAGGCTGGCCGCGAACCCGGATCCTCCAGTCTCAGCCTCCCAAATACTGGGATTACAAGCATGTGCCACCACACCCGGCTTGTTAATATGATTTCTTTAACACATGTCCTCTTTCCTTCACTTTTTTTTTTTTTTTTTGATAGTACTGGGGATTGAACCCAGGGTAAATCTACCACTGAGCTACATCCCTAGCCCTTTTTATTTTATTTTGAGAAAGGGCCTCACTAAGTTGCCCAGGCTGGCCTCAAACTTGTGATCCTCCAGCCTCAGCCTCCCAAGTAGCTGGGATTATAGGCCTGAGCCCAGCTTCCTTCATTCTTTTATCATACATTTATTGATCACTCACTACAGTTGATTTTTATCGATGGTAGTTATGTTATACAAAGTCTCCATAAACACAATATTAGTGAAACTGAACCATTGCTCTGAGGGGAAATGTAAGGTTAGGTTCCTTCAAGTCTCTGGTTACAATATTTTTGTCAGTCAATCAATATATAACCTTGTTCCATGTGTATTTCTGTTGGGTGACTTTTTATTTAACATATAGTAGATTCATTAACACTTAACTCGTGGCCAGCGGCACTAGACACACTCTGAACAAAGCTTGTCTCACACATGTCATCTCGTAGCATCTCAGCCCTTTTCGTACTTAGGAACATTGATGACACTTCACGACTATGCCTGGGATCATTTTAAATAACGAAATCACCACTAAAAATCACAAAAATGTGAAAAATAATGGCACTCTATAGACTCGGAAAAGGACACTTGTTTACGGTATGAGCGCTGAAACCGGAGGGTGGAGCGAAGCTGGGGAGGTGCTCTTTGAGTGACTCAAACATTTTCATTGCTCTCTGCATTAGCTTGTCTGCAAAAGGGCCATAAATACTGATTTTGGGGATAACAAATTTTAGCAAATTCTCAAATACGGAATCTGTGAATGATGAGGATCGACTGTATTTGCAGTTCCTTTGTCAAGTTCTGGGAACTCAAAGACAAACATGACTTCACACTTAAGCTCAATGAGCTCAAAATCAATCTCGGGGGAGGGATATGAACATAATTTAATATGACACAGTGCAGTGACCACTCGGTTGAGCTATGAGCAAGGTGGTGTAAGTTTTTTCAGGAAGAAGCACAGAACTCCCTTAGGACCTATCATGGAATAGTGAGAAAGTCAGGCCTTGGTACCACTTCTGGCTCTGCCCTTAAACAGCTGTGTGACTACATCCAGTCCTTTAAAAATCGAGTCTCAGTGTCATGTGCTTAATGGAGAAATGAGCATGGTCACACCTACCTTCCAGAACTCTAGTGATGAAAACATCTAATACTGCTTAGAAAGTACTATGCACTCAATCAGGTACTGGAGAGGGCAGCAGTTTTGACTAACATTTGGGCTGTGTCTTTTTTGTTTTGTTTTTTGGTACTGGGGATTGAACCCAGAGGCATTCTACCAGTGAGTTACACCTCCATCCCTATTTTATTTTTAGTTTGATTTTTTATTTAGTTTTATTTTTAGTTTGAAATATTTTTAGTTTGAAACAGGGTCTTGCTAGGTTGATGAGAGTCTCACTACTTGCTGAAGCTGTCCTCGAATCTGTGATCCTTCTGTCTCAGCCTCCAAGTACTGGGATTACAGGTGTGCGCCACCACGCCTGGCTTTGGGCTGTGTCTCGGCGTGAGGCAGCACACCACTGTGAGGAGCACTGGGCTGTGAGCCCTTTGCAGTTGTGTCCTTTGTAGGTCTACATCCAGTTGAGTGTGGTGCTACCAATGTAATTGTTACTCATTTGTTACATGTTGCCAGGTTGTTTGGTTGAGTAAAAGGTGAAGGAGCCTGTTTTAGTCAGCTTTCCCATTGCAGTGACCAAACTACCTCACAAGAACAACTTAGAGGAGGAAAAGTTTACTGGGGCGCATGGTTTCGGATGTCTTAGTACATAAGGCGGGCTCCGAGGTAGAAAGCATGGCCGGCGGTGGCATGGTGCGTGGCAGAGGGACCTGACTCTCATATCATGGTAGCCAAAAGCAGAGAGGAAGAGGAGGGTTCCTAAGGATGTATATAGACCCCAAGACCACACCCCCATGACCCGCCTCCTCCAGCTGTGCCCCACCTCTGAACCTTGCTGTACTGGGGCAGGCTTTCAACACATGAGCTTTTGGGGGACTCTTAAAAACCCAAAGTAAGCCGGGAGTGGTGGCGCACGCTTGTAATCCTAGTACCTGGGAGGCTGAGACCGGAGGATCGCAGGTTCGTGGCCAGCCTCAGCTCTCTCTCTCTCTCTCTCTCTCTCCCTGTCTCTCTCTCTCTCTCTCTATTTAGTGAGGCTCTCCGCAACTTCATGAGACCTGGTTTCAAAATAAAGTATAAAAAATAGGGCCGGGGGTGTAGCGCGGAGGTAGAACGCCCCTGCATTCAATCCCCGGTACCGCAAAAAAAAAAAAAGAAGACTAAAGAGATACAATAACTGAACTTCACATGTGATTCTGATAACATATTCCAGATAACATATTTGAAAAACTGCTATCAACAATTTTCTGGGACAACTGATAAAACTTAAAAATGGACTATAGAGAGGATAAGTATGGTGTTAATGTTAAATGTCCTCGTTTGTGGTTATTGAAGACAATTTCTTTGTTCTTAGGAAATATACACTGATGTATTAAGCAATAAAGAAGCATGATATATGCAATCTATTTGCAAATTATTTGGACAATAATGTGTGTGTGTGTGAGTGAAGATACAAGGGAGCTGGGCATGGTGCCACATGCCTGGAATCCCAGTACTTGGAGGCTGAGATAGGAGGATTGAAGGTTCGAGGCCAGCTTTAGAGATTTAGTGAGGCCCTCAGTAACTTAGTGAGACCCTGTTTGAAAACAAAAAATAAAATAGGGCTGAGGGTGTAGCTCAGAAGTAGAACACCCCTGGGTTCAATTCCTAGGAATGCAAAAAAAAAAAAAGAAAAGATAGATAGATGGATAGATAAGGGAATTATTTGTATTGTCCTTGCAACCTTTCTGTAAGTTTGAACTTATTTCAAGATAAAAAATAAGAAGAAATTTTATAAAATAAGGCTAACACAAAGAAAAAGAGGGTGGGTATGGTAGCATACGCCTGTAATCCCAGTTCTTGGGAGGCTGACGCCAGAGGATTGCAGGTTCAAGGCCAGCCACAGCAATTTAGTGAGGCCCTCAGTAACTTAGCGAGACCCTGTTTCAAAATAAAAAATAAAAGATAGGGCTGGGGGAATAGCTCAGAGGTGGAGCATCCCTGGGTTCAATCCCCAGTACCACCACCACCACCACCACTAAAAAGAGAGAGAGAGAGGAGAGAGAGAGAAAAGGGGTACAAATAGCATTGTACCTTTTCTTTCTTCCTTTTCTTTTTTTGGTACTGAGGATTGAACCCAGGGGCATTCTACCTCCAAGCTACACCCCCAGCCCTATTTTTTATTCTTTATTTTTGAAACAGAGTCTTGCTAAGTTGCAGAGAGCCTCACTAAGTAGCTGAGGCTGGCCGCGAACCCGGATCCTCAGGTCTCAGCCTTCCAGGTACTGGGATTACAAGCGTGCGCCACCACGCCTACTGCATTGTACCTTTTCATAATTAAAAAAAAAAACCAAGAGTAGTTTAGATAGATTAGTTAGAGTAGTTAAACAGAGTGAAACTGTCTTTAAAGAAAGCAGCGGCTGCACAGGGCTCATGTGATGGTTCCGCTGGGCAGCAATGGGTTTCGAACTGCATCATAGGATATTGTTGGGCTCCTTGTTTTTGTTTCCGTGGTAGTTGGATTCCTGGGAGCATATTACATTGTTCAAAACAAGTAATTAGAAAAAAAAAAGAAGCAAATAAGAGGTCCACACGTGGAACCTGGTGCGAATGGCATGAAACACACAATGTAGTGCATCTATTTGTTTTCATCGGAGGGCAATAAAAAAAAGCAGAAAGAGGGGAAGTCAGAAAAAAAAAAAAGAAGATAGAGGGGACAGAGGAGAAGGGAGGAACTGGAAAGCCTAGGAGTCGGGAGGAAAGATGCCACCGGTCTCTTGAAGGACAAGCAAACTTCCAGTGGGGAAGGCCCGGGTGCATTTCCAGGAGAAGGTAAGAAGGGGTTGAAGGGGCTGGGAATGCTGAGACAGAAGACTCTAAGTGGTGTTTGGGAGCCGCGAGAGGGACACTCTGTCTCCACAGCGGAGTGTCAGCCAGAGGGCTGGATTCCAGGAAAGAGCGATGTGGTTAAACAAGCAGCAAGGGCTGGCCCAATGCAAGGCTGACACTCAGCCAGCCGGGGTTTTCCAAAAGCTCGGAGTGTTGTGGTCACTTCTGGCTTCTTCCATACTCCAGGCTATTAATTAGGAGGAACCGCTAGATTAACCCGTGGCCATAATCACCTATGATGAAGACTTATGTGCAGAGGCTTGCTGTGGGTAATTGAGGGGACTCCTCGGGAGCTGCCATCTTGTTCCAGCCTCCCGGTGCGCAGCGTGGGAATACTGCCTGCTGGGAGCAGGCAAGGGACACCGGGCGCTGCAAAGTGCGCACGCACTTACTCAGGAAACTTGTCACTCCTAATTGTTCCTGCAGCCTCTGGCGGCGTAATGATGCCTGACTGGTGAATAGACTGGCTTTGTCAGCAGTAAAATGGCTAGAACACTTTAGAAATATTCAAGATGCCGGGCAGGGTGGCGCACGCCTGTAATCCCAGTACTTGGGAGGCTGAGACGGGAGAATCGCAGTTTTGAGGCCAGTCTCAGCAATTTAGAGAGACCCTTAGCCTCTTATTCTTAGGTCACTGATCCATTTTTAGTTGATTTTTGTACATGGCATGTGGTAGGAATCCAGTTTTATGTATGTATTTATGTATGTATATATATACGGCAGTGTTCTTTAAGTCTCCTATTTCTTTTGAAATCTTCTGCCTAATCGTTCTATCCATTACTGAAAGTAAGTTATTGAAATATCAACTATTATTACTGATTTATCTTTTTTCCTTCTGTGAGTTTTTGCTTCATGTATTTTGGGGCTCTTATTCAATGCATCCATATTTATAATTTTGTCTCTCTGATGAATTAGTTCCTTTATTATCACAAAATCCTCTTTTTCTTAAAATCAATTTTGTCTGATATTAATATAGGGCTGCAACTCTCTTTTGGTTACTACTTGTGTGGTAAATCTTTTTTCAGCTGTCTTAGTCCATTTGTGTTGTTATAACAATATATAAGACCGGGTAGTTTATAAAGAGCAGAAATTTATTTTCTCACAATTTTGGAAGCTACAAAGTCCAAGATCAAGGCAGCAGCAGGTTTGATTGTCTGAGGAGGGTCTGCGCTTTCCACATCCAAGAGGGGGTCTTATTGCTGCGTTCTTGGTGGTGGTGGTGGGGGATTCTGCGTCTTTATATGGTAGACAGACAAATGATCCAAATGCTATGTGTATCTTTTTAAAAGGACCTAATTTCATTCAAGAAGGAGGAGCCCTCATGGCCTAATTGCCTCTTCAAGGCCCCACCTCTTCATACTACCACATTGGCAACACTAGAATTTGGAGGGGAACATATTCAAACCATAGCACCATCTTTTTACTTTTAACCCATATCTTTGAGTCTAAAGTGTAATATAGAGACTTGGATCTATTTTTTTAATCTAGTTTGTCAATATCTGCCTTTTGTTTGAAGTGTTTAGCTCATTTACATTTAATATAATTAACGATAAGGTAGCATTTATGCCTGTCATCTGTTGCTCTCTGAGCATCTTATTTTTATTTTTACTTTCAGCAGAACTGGGGATGGAACCCAGGGGCATTCTACCTCCGGGCTACACTCCCAGCCCTATTTTTTATTCTTTATTTTTTATTTTTATTTTTTTGTGGTATGGGGGGTTGAACTCAGGGGTGTTCTACCTCCAGTCCTATTTTTTATCCTTTATTTTGAAACTGGGTCTCACGAAGTTGTGGAGGGCCTCACTAAGTAGCTGAGGCTAGCCGTGAACCCGGATCCTCCAGTCTCCACCTCCCAAGTACAGGGATTACAAGCGTGTGCCACCACGCCCGGCTTATTCTTTATTTTTGAAACAGGGTCTCACTAAGTTGCAGAGGGCCTCACTAAGTAGCTGAGGCTGGCTGTGAACCTGCAATCCTCCTGTCCCAGCCTCCCAAGTACTGGGATTACAGTACTTGTACCACCACACCCAGCTTCTGTGCATCTTATAAGCTTTTCATTCCTCTATTTCTTTTCCATTATTGCCTTCTTTTGTGTCAGATATTTTTTAGTATGCCATTTTAATTCTCTTGATGTTCTTTCTTTCACTATATCTGAAAGTTATTTTCTGAGCATTTGTTCTGGGGATTACATAAAGCGTAACTTATTGTCTTAGCACAGAGCAATCTAATTTTGATTAATAACCAACTTAATTTCCATAGTATATAAAGCTTTGCTGATGGACTGTATTTAATGTAATATTCTTCTTGCTTGGTACTGGGGATTGAATCCAAGGGCAGAACAGAATTATTTTAAGGACTAAAACATTTTTATGCTAGCTTTTAATTGTGATTTTTCCCCCAAAGGGTGCTATAAATCTTTAAGGTTTACCTTAAAAAAATTGCATTGTCCTTCTATTTCTTCGTCATTAGAGAAAGGAGTCTAGCTGAGAGTGTGAGGTTAAATTCATCTTTTAAAAATTTTTAATTTTTGTTTTTATACTTTTTTTGGTGCAAGATTCAAAGTGATACAAGATTCAAAGATTCAAAAGTTCAAAGATTCAAAGATTCAAAGTGATACAAACATACATGCACACATCACTTAGTATATTTCCTTACATATACCTGTCCCCCTTCCTACCTCCCCATACATGTTAGTGAGATTGGTAGTGAAACCTTCTTGTATGAATATAACTGTATTTGAACTGTTCCCTTCTTCAATCCTTGTTTCTCCCTTCCCCACTCCCTCCTCAACCCCCTTCCACTATTGTGTGTGTGTGTGTGTGTGTGTGTGTGTGTGGTACTGGGGATTGAACCCAAGGGCATTCTACTTCCAAGCTATACCCCAACCCTATTTTACTTTTCAAACAGGGTCTTGCTAAGTTGCTGAGAGCCTTGCTAGATTGTTGAAGCAGGCTTTGAACCTGCAATCCTCCTGTTTTAGCTTCCCAAGTACTGGGATTACAGGTGGGCGCCACCATCCCTGGCTCCCCTTCCACTATTCTACTGGTTTCTCTCACTTAACTGAAGTTCCTTTTGCTTCCTATTTTTGTTCTAGCTTCCACATTTGAGAGAAAGCATATGACCCTTGACTTTCTGAGACTGGCTGATCTCACTTAGCATAATATTCTCTAGTTCCATCTATTTTCCTGCAGAATGACATATATTTTTTTTTTTGCGGTACCGGGGATTGAACCCAGGGGTGTTCTACCTCCGCGCTACACCCCCAGCCCTATTTTTTTATACTTTATTTTGAAACCGGGTCTCACGAAGTTGCAGAGGGCCTCACTAGGTAGAGAGAGAGAGAGAGAGAGAGAGAGAGAGAGAGAGAGCGCTGAGGCTGGCCGCGAACCCGGATCCTCCGGTCTCTGTCTCCCAAAGTACTGGGATTACAAGTGTGTGCCACCACGCCCGGCCAGAATGACATAATTTTGTTCTTCTTCATAGCTGAGTAAAATTCAAGTATGTGTCTATACTGTATTTTTGTTATCCATTTGTCTATCAGTAGACATGTAGGTTGGCTCCATAATTTGGCTATTGTGAATTGTGCTGCTATATACATGGGTATGCATGTATCGCTATAGTATTCTAACTTAAATTCTTTTGGAAAGATACGGAGGAGTGGTGCAGCTGGGTCATATGGTGGTCCCATTCCTAGTCTTTTGAGGAACCTCCATACTGATCTCCACAGTGGCTGTACTAATTTATAACCCCACCAGTATAGGAACCAATAAGAGTTCCTATTTCCCCACACCTTCACCTGCATTTATTATTGTTTGTGTTCTTGATGACTTAAGATGGAATCTCAGGGGAGTTTTGACTTGCATCTCCCTGATTGCTAGTGATGTTGAAAATTTTTTTCATATATTTCTTGGCCATTCGTATTTCTTCTTTTGAGAAATGTCTATTCATTTCAATAGCCCATTTTTGCATTTTTTTTAACTGCAGTTGCATAGCCAGTAGAGGGAGCAATGTGCCTATCTTTTGATTTCTGTGACTGGAACTAAAATCATCTAGATAAATGAGACCATTTCATCTAGGGGAAAAGAGCCTGGGACTGTGCTTTGGCTTTTTGGCAATCACAATGTTGTGTGAAGGCATCAGTGGAGTTCTAGAATTGCCTTATTACCTCTGGGACGTGTGGGTGAGGGTGCTGCTTAAGGATTATTCTTCCGTTTTGCTTCCATTAGCAAAAAAGTCATTTGAGCATTTTTAAAAAAATTATTTATTTATTTATTTAGCAAGCACACATGAAGCTGACCCCAACAAACTCAACTGGCTTAGATTCTCAGGGTCCCAGATGGCTTGCACAAGGGGTTGAGCATTTCTGCTAATCCTTGAGGCCTTTGATGTGGAGGCGGTGTGGAAGCCTGGGTGCATTCCTTCTCCCTGACCCAGCAGCACCCGTTGTGCCAGTCTCCAGGGTCCTTCCCACACTGCCTCCGTTGCTGACTTAGCAGAGACAGGACCCCTCCTGCTCCGTTGTCGCTCCAGACTGGCTCCCATGGTGTTGTTCTTCTTTAGCAACAGGGCTGTGGGCTGAGCACCCTGTGCTCCTCCTCCCCTCCCCCCAGCTGTGACTTCTGCAATGTTCTGCATCTTGTCTCCACTGGACACTCCTGGCCTTTCCAGTTACTGGGTCATAGGAGCACGTGGGGCGCTTTTGCATATTTCTTGGTGTGGAAATAAATGCCTCAGGAATAGCATTAGCTCATCTTTGCTCACATTTCTTTTGGATCCGATTCCTTTGACAATCTCTATTGGTCTTATGATATTTCTTGAATAGGTGTTTAAATTGCTCCATTTCATGTTCGTGTTTTAAAAATATTTTCATTGGTGCAGTGTAATTTACATCAGAGTGAGATTGAAAGCGGTACATAAATACATGCACACATCACTTGGTGTATTTCCTTTGGAATCCCTCCCCACTCCCCACTCCTCATATCATCCTAGAAATACAAAAATACTCAAAATTTTGTTGGTCCATTCTCACAGACTGGATCATTTATACCAATTTCTTTGCATTTTTTCTCATTCAGTAATACTTTGTCAATTATGATGGCTCTAATCCATTATTATTATTTTTTTTTTTTGCAGTACTGGGGATTGAACCCAGGGGCATTCTACCTCCAAGCTACACCTCCAGCCCTATTTTTTATTCTTTATTTTGCAACAGGGTCTCACTAAGTTGCGGAGGGCCTCACTAAGTAGCTGAGGCTGGCCGCAAACCTGTGATCTCAGCCTCCCAAGTACTGGGATTACAAGTGTGCACCACCACGCCCGGCTTCATTGTGCTCTTTAGAATAGAAATCTTAATAACTACTGCCTTAATGATTATTTTATCTGATATTTCTATAGGCGCCATAGCTTTTGTTTTGTTGGTCTATGCTTGGTACATATTTCTCTGTGTTCTTCAATTGTTGTATGTCTTTTGGTTTTAGTCACTTAAAAATGGCCTGATCTGGTGACAGGGGTGACCTCTGTTGCTGCTACTTTTCTCCCTCCCCTCCTCTTTAAATCCAGTTTTGTTTTTATTGTCTTAGTCCATTTAGCTTTATTAAGGACTTTCTCTGTCCCTCTTTTTAGCTTATAAACAATACAAATTTATTTCTCACAGTTAGGGTTCTGGATTCTCTCTCTCTCGTACCCTGCCTTTCCTTAGAAAAAAATTCTCCTGTTTTGATTATTTTGGATTTCAATTTTGGTTAATTTTTTTCTAATTCTGTTTGGTTTGGAAGTTATGTTCCATCTTTTAAATATATTTTTATTGAAACATCATATTTGTACATCTTTATTAGGTACATTATGACAGTTCAATACATGTATACAATTTGTAATAATCAAATGAGAGTAGCAAGCATTTCCATCTCTTCAGTCATTAATCACTTTTTATGTGTTGGGAATGTTGTAATCTTCTTTTCTAGTCATTTTGAAATATATTGTAAATTGTTTTTAACCAAAATGCCCTAATGTGCCACAGAGAAGCCGGAAGTCATTCCTCCACGCTCTTACTGGACTTCTCTCTTTCTCTCTGCCCCCCCACGCCCCGCCCAGTGTCTAGTGGCCACCATTCCGTCCCATTCTTTCACAAGATTGACTTACTAGTTTTCACAAATGAGTGAGAACATGTGGTGTACTTGTCTTTCTGGGTCTGGCTTATTTCCCTTAACATAATGATCTCCAGTTCTATCCATGTTGCTGCAAATGACAGGATTTCATTCTTTTTTTATGGCCAAATAGTATTTCATTGTGTAAATATACTACTTTCCCCATTCATTCACTGAAGGGCATCTGGGTTGACTCCGTATGTTAGTTATTGTGAGGGGTGTTGCCAGGAACATGGGAGTTCAGGCGTCTTTTTGGTAAAATAATTTCCTTCCCTCTCGATACATATCCAGGAGTGGAATTGCGGGAACATATGGTAGCTCTATTTTTTAGTTTTTTGAGGAATCTACACACCACAGTAGCTGTACTAATTTATATCCCCACCATCAGTGTTTAAGAGTTCCTTTTTCTTTGCAGCCTCACCAGCATTTATTTTTTGTTATGCCTTGTCTTTTAGTTACTACCCAAGCTAGTTTAACATATATGCTCAATAAAGCTGGTGTGCATCAATATTCTTACTGTGCTTTAATAAAATACAGTGATCTTGGAGGGTTGCAACTCTATTCACTTCTTTTCCACTGTGTGTGTGATTGCAGTCATGTTTTATTTCTCGACTGTTTTCCATCACAAAATAGGCTATTATTATTGCTTTGGACAGTGAATTTGTTTAGATTTACTCACCCACTTAGTCGAGTATCATCCCTCAGGGTTTTTAAACATCTAATTCTTTCCATTTTTGATCATCTTCTTGCCTTAGGCACAGTCCATCTAATGTTTCAGTGTACCTGAAAATGCCCTTCTTCTCTAAAATTTTTATGAACATGTATTAATTGTACATGTAACGGGGCTCAGTGTGGTATTTCAACACTGCACACAGCAGGCACTGGTGAAACCAGGGTAGTTAGCACTTCCTCCTCCTCCTTGCTTCACATGGGAAGCCTCAAGCATCTCTCTTCTAGATCATCGTAACATACGTACTAGGTTATTGAGAACTATATTCACACCACCATGCTGTGGAATGCTAGAATTTATTCCTTTGGTACCTGTTATACAATGTCTCCTCCTCTTCCTCCTCCTCCTCCTCCTCCTCCTCCTCTTACTCCTTCCTGGGGATTGAACCCAGGGGCATTGTACCTCCAAGCTACACCCCCAGCCCTTTTATTTTTTATTTTGAAACAGGGTCTTGCTAAGTTGCTGAGGCTGGCCTCGAACCTACCATCCTCCTGTCTCAGCCTCCCAAGCACTGGGATTACAGGTGTGTGCCACCACGCCCGGCTCCTCTTAAGAGTCTTTAGACTATCAGAGTTCTATGAATTGGTACCACAGACCCTGGGGAGGGCCACCTTGTGGCTATTAACCCTCAGGGATGAGGGTCCCTTCCCTTTAGCATCAAAGGCAGGACCGGGAAGTTTCCTCTCTGTTCATTTCTTCGTGGTGAAGTTCAGTTCCCTTTCTCTATTCCAGGGCAGGTGTTACTGGGGCCCCTGGTTATGCAGGCATCTTCTGTCATGTCCTCCAACTTGCAAGCCTGGCTTCATCACCTTCTTACTGCACCACCTCCCCCAGCACACAGGGAGGCCGAAGCTCAAGGACTCAGGAATGCACAGGGAACTTCAAGAAAGCCAGGTTTGTCATTTGTCCATTTCTTTTTCCCCAAGAGTTGTTGGCAAGTTAAGTGACTTACTCCCACAAGTTCTGGATGGACTTGGTGGTTAAAATGGGCAAAAGACTAGCTGGGCGTGGTGGCGCAGGCCTGTAATCCCAGTACTTAAGTGGCTGAGATGGGAGAATCGCAGTTTTGAGGCCAGCCTCAGTTAAGTAGTGAGACTCTCATCAACCTAGTGAGACTCTGTTTCAAAATAAAAGTAAAAAATAGGACCAGGGGTGTAGCTCGGAGGTAGAGTTCTTCTGGGTTCAATCCCTGGTACCACCAAAAAAAAAAAAAAAAAGGGCAAAAGATGGTGCACACCTATAATCACAGTACTTGGGAGGCACAGACAGGAGGATCACAGGTTCAAGGCCGGTACGTGGTAACTTAGATCCTGTTTCAAAATAAAAAATAAAATAGGGATGGGGATGTAGCTCAGAGGTAGAGCCACTCTGGGTTCAATCTGGAGTAACACACACACACACACACACACACACACACACACACACACACACCACACAAGATGGGAGTCATTTCAAGGGGAGGATTATCAGAAACTTAAGCCCCAGGAAAGCTTCGTCCAATGAAATGCTAGATCTACAGGGGACAGGGATTCCCAGATGTAGCTCAGTGTGACTTGATCCCTCCTCTTTTGATAAGAAAACAATCAACATTTGGAAAGGTGTGCCTCTCCAAACCTGACATCCATCATCTATACAGAAAAATGGTGCTTGGTAAGTAGAAGTTTAATTAGAAACTTTTATTTCTGTTCCTGGAAAGTTTTCTAAACATATGAAAACTGCTTTTCCTTCTGTTGAGTTTCTCACATGTAAGTCAAGCATTTTCAAAATTTATTTTGAAGTAAATGTATTTTGTCTACAGAATATAAGCTCTATGAGGGCAAGGACATTGTCTTTTTTTTTTCAGTACTGGGGATTGAACCCAGGGGTATTCTACCTCTGAGCTACACCCCCAGACTTATTTTTATTTCTCATTTTGAAACAGGGTCTCACTAAGTTGTGCACAACCTCACAAGTTGCTGAGGCTGGCTGTGAGCCTGCAATGCTCCTGTGTCAGCCTCCCAAGTACTGGGATTACAAGTGTGCACCACCACGCCCGGCAGGACATTGTCTTTTCCACCATTAAATTTTTGGTTTGAAACATTACATTACAGATATATTCACAAGCCTTTTTCATGGTTAGAATTGTGTTTATGCTGGTTTAAAATGTACATATTATATATGAAATAATATGTAAGCGCAGTTTTATCATTTGTCAGCAATACTTAATGGTTTCTGCAAATATTTTAGGATGTCAAATATCACTTGACTACATTTCTTTTTTTTTGTGTGTGTGTGGTACTGGAGATTGAGCCCAGAGACGTTCTACCTCTGAGCTACACCCCTAGCCTTTTTTATTTTTTGGTTTGGAAACAGGGTCTCACTAGGTTGCTGAAAATCTCACTACTTGCTGAGGCCGTCCTCGAACCTGTGATCCTCCTGTCTTAGCCTCCCAAGTACTGGGATTACAGGCGTGTGCCACCACGCCCAGCATTGACTACATTTATTTTGGTAGCCTGTGTCAATAATGTTTTGACCATCTCTAAAAATAAATTTGTTGCAGTTTATTCTTCAGGGATTTTTTTTTTTTTTAGTACTGAGGATTGAACCCAGAGGCATTCTACCTCCAAGCTATACCCCCAGCCCAATTTTATTTCTTATTTGGAAAGAGGGTCTCACTAGGTTGCTGAGAGCCTCTCTAAGTTGCCAAGGCTGGCTTTGAACCTGTGATCCTCCTGTCTCAGCATCCCAACTACTAGAATTACAAGCATGAACCATCATGCCTGGCTTTTGGGATTTTTAAAGTATATACTTTGGCAATTAATGAAAAGAGATACACTTGAGGAAGGTTTAAGCAGGCACATCTTTATGTCATCTTAATATAGGACTCAAAAGAGATACATATGTATAAAAACGGTAAGTAAATCAGCGCTTTTTACAAAGGATGAAGATATAGCTTGATGGCTGTGTGCTATTTATACTTCTTAGATCAAGGAACCATGGCAAATTTCCCCCTTAATTTTAGTTAGACTCTTATGTAACAGGTCAATAATTATGAAATTATTATTTTTACAATCATTTTTTTGTGGTACAGGGAATTAAACCCAGGGGCATTCCAAGTTATACCCTCAGCCCTTTTAATTTTTTTTTGTTTTGAAACAGGGTCTTGCTAAGTTGCTGAGGCTGGCCTCAAACCAGAGATCCTTCTGTCTCAGCTTCCCAACTACTGGAATTGCAGGCATGTGCCACCATGCCCTGCTACTTTTTTTTTTTTGCGGTACCGGGGATTGAACCCAGGGGCGTTCTACCTCCGCGCTACACCCCCAGCCCTATTTTTTATACTTTATTTTTAAACCGGTCTCATGAAGTTGCGGAGGGCCTCACTAAGTAGAGAGAGAGAGAGAGAGAGAGAGAGAGCTGAGGCTGGCCACGAACCCGGATTCTCCCGTCTCCACCTCCCAAAGTACGGGGATTACAAGCGTGCGCCACCACGCCCGGCTACTTTTTTATAATCATTATTGGTTAGCCACATGCACATTGGGCAATAATGTCTTCTTCTTTTTAGACTTTTTAATTTGATTATAGAAAATTCTTTTATTTCATTTTATGGGGTGTCAGCTCTGTATTTCTATTCAATAAAAGTGAGAAACAAGTCGATATGTGAACAAGCAGATGAAGCCCATCAAGCAAAGTGGAGCCCTTAAAAAATTAACAAACTTCCTAATAATACCTAATTTATTACCAGAGAACCATTCAGGCATTGGACAATATAGCTGAATAAGTAATTTGAGTACCGAATATTATTTTACATATGAGTATAATTCCTTACATATGAGTCAAGCATTTTCAAAACTTATAAATGTATTTTGCCTACAAGAGTATAAACTATATGAGGGCAAGGACTTTGTCTTTTTCACCACTGAAATTGTGTTTTGGAACATAATAGTTGCTCAACAAAAATTTGTTCAATGAACAAGGTAATATTTAATAAGGAAGTAATTGATAAGGGAAAATATCTCAGTAAGAACAGAAGAAATCAAAATGCAGTCTTACTTTCAGTCAATATTTCTTTACCACTTTTATTTAATATGTTTTGTGGCTATAGGGTTAGGTGCATATGGATTTCAAGCAAATATATTTTCCTTTCATCGTGAAATAATGACCCTCTTTGCTATGGTTTGGATCTTAAATGTCCCCAAAGGCCCATGGGTTAAAGATTTGGAACAATAATAAATGCCGGCGAGGATGTGAGGAAATAGGAACTCTTGTGCACTATTGGTGAGAGTGTAAATTAGTACAACCACTTTGGAGATCAATATGGAGGTTCCTCAAAAGACTAGGAATGGAACCACCATATGACCCAGCTGTACCACTCCTCGGTATCCAAAGAATTCCAAAAGAATTCAAGTTAGAATCCTCCAGTGATACTTGCATATCCATGTTTATAGCAGCACAACTCACAATAGCCAAATTATGGAACCAACTTTGGTGTCCATGAACAGATGAAGAGAAAATAAAAATGTGTTGTAGACACACAATGTAATTTTACTCGGCCATAAAGAAGATCAAAATTATGTTATTTGCAGGAAAATGGATGGAACTAGAGAATATTATGCTAAATGAGATAAACCAGTCTCATAAAATCAAGGCTCATGTGTTTTCTCTCATATATGGAAGCTAGAACAAAAATAGGAAACAAAGGGACTTCAGATAAACGAGGAGAGAAAACAGTAAAATAGTGGAAGGGGATTGGAGAAAGGAGGTGGGGAGGTTTGAGGAAGGGAACAGTTTAAATAAGGTTACATCTGTACAAGAAGTTTCACTACCAATCTCACTAACATGTCTGGGGAGGGAGGAAGGGGGAGCAGGTGGGGGAGGGGCGGGTATATGAGGGGAAATTACACCAAGTGCTGTGTGCATGTATGTTTGTGTCCTTTTGAATCTCACTATGATGTACACTCACAATTCACCAATAAATAAAAGTGTGTGTGTACGTGTGTGTTCATATATATATATATGAATGATATATGTATATTCATATATGTATATATAAATGATTTGGTTCCCAACCTGTGGCATTATTGGAACTTGTTGGGACCTTTAGGAGGCGGGGACTGATGGAAGGGAGTTAGGTCATTGGGGATGTGTCCTTGAAGTGGATACTGGGACCCTGGCCCTGTCCTGTTTCTGTTTGCTTCCTTGCTTCCATGAGGTTAACAGGCTTTCTCTGCTGTGTGTTCCCCACCACGAAGGACTGTGCTGCCACAGGCCCAAGGCAATGGGACCAAGTGACCATGGACTGAGATCTCCAAAGCTGTGAGTCAAAATAAACCTTTCCTTCTTTTAAGTTGATTGTCTCAGGTATTTTGTTATAGGAAAGGAAAGCTGACTAACATACTCTTACTCTGCAATTCTTTTTTTGCCTTGAAGTCTCTGTGTAATATTACTACACTGGCTTTTTTCTTTCCTTCTTCTCACCTTCCTCACTCCCTCCCTTCTTTACTTTCTTCTTCCTCCTCATTGTTCCTCCTCCTCCTCCTCCTTCTTTTCTCTCTCTCTCTCTCTCTCTCTCGGATTGAATGCAGGGATGGTCTACCACCGAGCTCCATCCCACGTGGTTGGGACTGGGTGACGCCATCTTGCTGGACTTAGCTGCCTTATCTTGTGGTCTTATATGCCGGAGAGGCCCTGCTTTGTTCACCTCAGAGAGGGCCTGTGAAGAAAGCTTTATTTTTCTATCTTGTCCCTACGCTTTTAGACCACAGCTGTCTTTAAGGACATAGCCGTCCAGGCTCTTGCCTCACAAGTACTGAGATTACAGGCATGTGCCACCCTACCTGGCTAGATGGTTTATTTTTTATTTTTATTTTTGCAGTACTAGGGATTGAACCCAGAGGCATTCTACCTCCGAGCTACACCCCCAGCCTGATTTTTTTTTTATTCTTTACTTTGAAACAGAGTCTCACTAAGTTGCGGAGGGCCTCACTAAGTAGCTGAGGCTGGCCGTGAACCTGCGATCTTCCTGTCCCAGTCTCCCAAGTACTGGGATTACAAGCGTGCACCACCATGCCTGGCAAGATGGTTTATTTTTAAGCCAAGATCCTGGAGAGGTGAAAGTCCTTTCCAAGGACTTTCACAGCCAGGTGGGAGGGGTTAGTCTTTCCATAGAGAGTTCTTCAGGGCTCTCAGCTTTACTCTATGCAATTACAGCAGCGCCAGCTGCTCCCCTCTGCAGGCATTCTGTCTTAGGTCTTCGCAGGGGCATTAGGACCCAGGCCTGAGCCCCCCAGGGCCTGTGACTGACCTTTAACCGGGTCTTGGATCACCTCTGTTCCAGCCTTGATCTGTTTATCTGGTACATATAGGTTTTCTAGTTTTTCTAGCATGGCTATGTGCTATTATTCTTTTGCTATATTCTACTCATCACTTGTGTTTATAAAAAAGGGCAGTTAATTCCAGAGCATAGAAAGTTATGTTCTTAAAAATCCTATTAGTCTCAAAGAGTTTTTTTTTATTTGGTTCTGGCCTGTTCCTTGATATTTCTTTGTTGTCCTTTAATTCTTTAGCTTTTTTTCTTGTTGTTGTTGTTTACAGTTGAAACTCTGACATTCTGAGTGTGATGTCTTTATTATTGTTTTTTTATTTTTATTTTATATTTTTTTGTGTGTGGTACTGGGGATTGAACCCAGGGCCATTCTACCTCTGGGCTACACCCCCAGCCCCTAGGTTCAATCCCTGGTACTACAAAAAAAAAAAGTTATTTAAAAATGAACACTCTGTTTCTTTATCGGATTTTTCTAGTAATTAGAAAAAACGGGTAACCAGAGTGACTTTCACAGGGAACGCAGTATCTCCTGCGTAAACACGCACGCGTACGCACGCGCACACACAACAGAGTTGTACCACGTCATCGATGCAATTTTCATTTGCCTGCTTGTTTTCTCTGGCAACAGTTGAACGTGCCCTGACGACACACCTTCCATTATAAATATTTAAAAGACTGGGCAGGAGAGAGTCATCGCTCAGTCAGTCACAGTACGTAGTGAAGGAGCTGAAGGAGACTCGCAGCTGCAGCAACACCAGGTGATTGCCTAATTTGTTTTTAACAGCTCTCATTTGCAGAGGAAAGGAAACTATGAGCCACACATGGGCAAAGATCTTAGGTGTGTCCAAATCTGTTTGTTTATTGTGAATATTCACACATTTCTGTTTGGGAAATGGCGCAGTGTCTGAGGCAGGGAATCAAAACCAATACCTCCCGTTCCCTAATGGAGCAACAGCTCCGGATGTTGGCTGTCCACGAAAATTGAAGCAAACACTCAAGTCAGTGCTCTGACCAGCTGGAAGAAGGGTTGGATTAGTGAGTACTGTTAAACTTGTGGTCATGGGGTCGCGGAACAAGTTAAGCCTACAGGCTTATTTTTAAGATGGAAGAGCTCATTTTTAATTTGTAGATGGAGCACAGAAGTCATCACACTTATCTCCGAGTTTCCAAAGCCTCCTTTCACAACAGTTCTGTGCTGATAGTATGGTAGCTCTCCAGTGTTTGTTACCTGACTGTGAGCCTCCGGGGCCCATAAGCACCTCTTGGGGAACCGATTGCCTCTATATGACGGAAGTCGATGGGGCTCGGATGTTCCCTGGGTCCCTGAGGCATATCTTCAGTGGTCTGGGACTAAACACTTTATAGGGATTGGAACTGAAGTGGCATTGAGTTAAAATGAAACCTACTGCTCAGGACCCTGTCACTGGGACTTGGGCTCCGTTTGGGTTATGAGAAGTATTTTACATCAGTGCAGAGTTGAAGGATGCGCCTGGACAGGACATTCAGATAATTCTGTGAGGGGATGGCTGAAGTATCACAAAGCAGAGAAAGTTACGGAAAATGGGACAATTTGAATCAGCTTAGAATCATCGTCTAGTACCTGGATAGGGCAATGGGGTCTGATCAGGAGGACACCTGTCACCTTAGGATCAGGTGGTTGATATCTTAGAAAAATTGGAATAGAGAATAATAATAAAGGGTATATCATTATTCTATTAGTATCATATTAGAGAGAGAGAGAGAGAGAGACAGACACACACACACACACACACACACACACACACACACAGACATGGCAGAGCTCTGAACTGGCTGAAATGCTATCATTTACCTGGTAGAAACTTGGCTACCTGGAGCTGAAGATCTGCCTGTGCTTCTCCACCCTGATTGCCTCGGTTTCTTCTGGTTATAGAATTATGATGAGAAAACCACATGTAAATGTTGGAAATAGTAATTAAAGGCAGAGCCAAATGTGGTCTGGTTAGCTCCACCTTGAAGAAAACTCTGGGAGGAGTTTGTGAGGATTTGTTTCTTAAAGAAGGAGGTCATCACCAGGCCTGGCAGTGCACATCTGTAATCAGTACTTGGGAGGCTGAGACAGGAGGATCGCAGGTTTGAGGCCAGCCTCAGCAACTTATCAGACCCTCAGTAACTTAGCGAGATGCTGTTTCAAAAAACAAACCAACAACCTAAATAAAAGGGCTATGAATATAGTTCAGAGGTAGCATGCCCCTGGGTTCAACCCTCAGTACAAAAAAAAAAAAAAAAGGAGGTTATAAAAGACAGGAATTTGACTTACAGAAAGGGGGTTAAACCAGGCACCGAGGAGCAAACCTGTAATCCCAGTATTTGGGAGGCTCAAACAGGAGGATTTCAGACTGGAGGCCAGCCTCAGCAATTTACTGAGACCCTGTTTCAAAATAAAAGATAAAAAGGGCTGGGGGTGTAGCTTAGAGGCAGAATGTCCCTGGGTTCCATCCCCAGTACCAAAAAAGGGCGAAGGGGTTAACTTGGGGCTGCAGGCTTCGGCAGCTCCTGTTGTTGCTCTTGCGACCTTTGGTCAAGTTCCATTGTTACATACTCACACCTTCTTGTGTGTTCTACCCAAGAGGAAGGTGTTAGGCCTGGGAAGATGTAGGAATCCCTTATCAGGTGTCCAGAGAACTTTGGGCCACAGTCACAGTCACCCAGGCTAAGATGGCGTTCCCTGCCCTCGCCAGCACCCTGCGGCCTCAGGTCTTCTGGAGCAGGTGGTAGAACACGGTGTCAGAACTGTGCCTGAGCCTTCCTACAAGGCCTCTTTATCCTCTCCTGGTCTTATGTGTTCTTACTCTAATTTCCAAGCCAGCTTTCCAAAGAAAGAAGGAGCCATGGTCCTGCCAGGAAGGGTTGTGGCTGCCTGTAGTCTATTCACTGCATGAGCCAGCCCACCGGATCCAGGCCAAGGCCAAGGGCACTAAGACATCTGTCATTGCTGGTTGTGGTGGTGCACGCCTGTAATCCTAGTACTTGGGAGGCTGAGATAAGAGGATCGCAGATTCAAGGCCAGTCTCAGGAATTTAGTGAGACTCTCAGCAAATTAGTGAGACTTTGTTTCAAAATAAAAAAAATAAAAAGGGCTGGGGGTGTAGGTCGGAGGTAGAATGCCCCTGGGTTCAATCTCCAGTAAAACACATACATACATAAACACACACACACACACACACACACACACACACATACACACACACACACACGAAAAAAAAAGGAAAGCAAACTATCATTAGAAACCCAGTAGAGGGAAATACATCAAGTGATGTGCGCATATATGAATGTATCACTTGGACTCTCATTATGATGTGTAATTACTACCCACCAATAAAATTGTAAAAAGAAATAAACACAGTAGAGGACATCAGAGACATGTCTGAAGTGAGTGTCTTTAACGCCTGTGTGCTTCTCAGGCTGTGTGCAAAGCCACATCACCATGTGAGCTGTACCAGCTGCAGCGACGTGGTCAGCAATGGATCCTGGGGGGCCCGGAAGGACCAAATCCCCCGCCCGGACTTAGATCAGTGCTGCCCATGGTTCACCAAAGCTCTTGCAAGAAGATACGTCCTTAAGGACTGAAGCTATACTCTGGTAAAGAAAGAAATTGAAAATTATATTTCAGAATTATTACATAAACAAATAGTTTATAATATTCCCATCGGATCTTAATTTGCTTTTGAGATGAGGATTGGGCAGTGGTATGTGGTCCAACTACAAGTCCTCCTTACCTCCTGCTCAAATTGTTTACCCATTGCCTTCCGCCTGCTGGAAGGGGTGGATGGACTCACAGGTCTAGAAGACAATCAGGTGCATGCAGTTGCAAGAGTAGATGTGTCTCTGTTTGGAATTTAAGGGAAGAAAACATCACACACTGCCCTTCATCCCAGCTTCTGATTATATAGTTCTTTCAGGGAGGTTTTCTATCTTAAAATCTACTTGTTGTGCTGGGCGTGGTGGCACACACTTGTAATCCTAGTACTTGGGAGGCTGAGACTGGAGGATTGCAGGTTCCAGGACAGCCTCAGCAATTTAGTGAGGCTCTCAGAAACCTAGTGGGACCCTGTTTCCAAATAAGAAATAAATCAGTGTGGGGATGTAGCTCGGAGGTAGAATGCCTCTGGTTTCAATTCCCAGTACCACACACACACACACACACACACAAATTTACTTGTTAATGAAGAATTAGGAAAACCAAACAGAGGCTGGAGTTAGATGGAAGGGGGGAGGAATAGATAAAAACCCACCAAAGTAAAGAAGATTGGTTTGAACTCCAGGTTGTAATCTCTCAAGTGTTCTGTCCACTGTGGGGACTAAATGAATGCTTAGTGGCATTTTCTGATGCAATATAAAATCTCCTTTGCTCCCGCATGTGATAAAAGACCTACTTTTAACTGAGAGATGAAGTGACATTCAGTCCTTCCCAGGCTGACGACTCTGGGAAGTGGTTTGTTGTGGTGCTTGAGAAGATGGACTGGAAAGAATTTCCAAACTGATAAACTGAGATTTAGTTGAAACACTGCTTTTCATTTTTAAAATGACTGCTTGTTCGAGCTGAATGTTTGGGTCCCTTTCCCCCATTCACATGTTGAAGCCCTGACCCTCTAAGTTGTCGTAGTGTTCAGAGATGAACTTTGGGAAGAAATCAGGGTTTGCCTAGGTCAGAGATTGTGGTCCAGTGGGACTGGTACCCTTGTAAGAAGAGGCACCAGATCTCCATCTCTCTGTCCCTGTTTCTGTCTCTGTCTTTATCGTTCATTCTGTGTGCATGCACAGAGGAAAAGTCCTGTGAGCACACACTGAGAAGGTGGTCATCTGCGAGCTAGAGCTGGCCATGCTGTCACGTTGATCTTGGACATTTAACACTCAGGATTGTGAGAAAACAGATCCCCGTTGTTTAAACCCCCGAGCACCTGTCATCTCATATGATAGCCTAAGCAAACCAAGATAGTGCCTTATTGGAAACACATTTTAGCAGTGTGTCTTGATTTATGATTATGTTGAAGAATAAGTAGCTGGATGTTGTACTGGAGCTTAGACAGCTCTGTTCAAAAGGATGTAATCATGATTTAATTTCTTACTTTACATAGATAGTTTCAGAAGGGTCACTCTTAAGGACCCATTGGAAATGGGTGTTTTAGGAACACAAACTCTGTGTGTGTGTGTGTGTGTGTGTGTGTGTGTGTACTGGGGATGGAACCCTGAGGCATTCTACTGCTGAGCTACACCCCTAGCCCTATTTTGTTTTTTAGTTTGAAATAGGGTCTCACTAAGTTACAGAGGGCCTCACTAAGTTGCTGAGGCTGTCCTCGAACCTGCAATCTTCCTGTCTCAACCTCCCAAGTACTGGGATTACAAGCATGCACCACCACACCTGGATATGGAACACAAACTCTTTGAGGGATGATTTTTTTTCTTACTTGGCCATGGTGTGCTCCCCTCTCCCATTTCTCTCTTATTCTTTATTTACTAAAACATGATCCATATATTTTTATTTTCTGGGGGACTTCTCTTTTTTCTTTTGGTTCTGGGGATTGAACCCAGGGGAGTTCTACCTCTGAGCTACACCCCTAGCCTTATTTTATTTTTTGTTTTGAAACAGGGTCACACTAAGTTGCTGAGGGTCTCGCTAAGTTGCTGAGACTGGTCTTGAACCTGCGATCCTCCTGTTTCAGCCTCCAAGTACTGGGATTACAGGCCTGTGCCACCATACTCAGCTCCAGGGAACTTTTATTTTTGTTCCTCTCTTTATAGCCTTCATGGGCTACATATACTGGGTAGTTTAAAACAATGGAAATCATTTATTATAGTTCTGAAGACTGAAAAGTTTAGGATCAAGGCTGGGGCAGAGTCTGTATCTGTTAAGACCTACCTCCTGGTTCATAGATGGCTCCTTCTCACTATGTCCTCACATGATAGAAGCAGCAAGGGATCTCTCTGGGGCCTCTTTTATAAGGACACTAATTCCATTCATGAGGACTCCATCCTCCTGACCTGATTACCCCATCTCCTTGTGTATCACCATGGGGGTTAAGACTTTGACACAGGGAATTTGGGGAAGCACAGACATTTAGACTAAAGCAAAAGGACTAGGGCTTCGGATGGCCCCATGTCTTGCTTTCATGGAATTCTGGGAAAGACTGTCATTGCCAGATACAATGCCTGGCTTAGACTCACGCAGCTTGAACAGTTGCGTTAGCTGCTTAGTCCCCTTCCCCATTTGAGTTTGCAATCTCTGGCTACCTCGATGGCTCTGAGTGAAGCAGGGTTAGTCCTGACTCCTAGGGCTTGGAGGGACCAAAATCGTGTGGAGATGCAGCCAGGGGTAAAGGTTGAGGCCTGTGCTTTGCAAATGGTTTCTAATCTTCCAGGTGCATTAGCATGGGAGCAGCTGTCCTGGGCCTTCACAGGTGGTGCTACTCCTGATATATTTACTCAGTGGTGAGAAACTGGTCTTATACTGTTGTTGTTGTTTTTGTTGTTATTATTATACTGGGGATTGAACCCAGGTGCATTCTACCTCCAAGCTACATCCCCAGCCCTTTTTGTTTTTTATGTTGAAACAGGGTCTCTCTAGGTTGCTGAGAGTTTCACTAGGTTGCTGAGGCTGGTCTTGAATGTGCCATCCTCCCCATCCTCCTGTCTCAGCTTCCCAAGTACCAGGATTACATGCGTGTGCCACCACTCCCTGCAATCTTTTTTTTTTTTTTGCGGTACCAGAGGTTGAACGCAGGGGCGTTCTACCTCCGCGCTACGCCCCCGGCCCTATTTTTTTAATACTTTTATTTTTGAAACCGGGTCTCACGAAGTTGCAGAGGGCCTCACTAGGTAGAGAGAGAGAGAGAGAGAGGGGGAGAGAGAGAGAGAGAGAGAGAGAGAAGAGCTGAGGCTGGCCGCGAACCCGATCCAAGCGTGCGCCACCACGCCCGGCTCCCTGCAATCTTATATTATTTTTATGTTGAAAAGAACAAGGCTGCCTTATGGAGAAAAATGCAACTTGTCCATGAGATTTTAGGGTTACGGTATTTACAAATGCTTCCCCAAAGCCCATCTGTCTCCTGCCCTGCCTGACAATCTACTCCCCGTCATTAGGGGTCCCTTGGAAAAGTCTGCAAAGGTGCTCCTGGGCCTCTTTGGCCTTGTCCTCTTTAGGAAATGAGCTTGCCCTCTGGTGACTTTCTGTCCCTTCCCTCAGACCTGGAGTATTCCCGGGTTTGGCTGGATGGTCTCATCCTTACTCTTCTGTTCCTGTCCTTGCCTCCTCTTTCCTGATTCTCTTTTGTTTTGGATTTTTTTTTTTTTTGCGGTACTGGGGATTGAACTCAGGGGCATTCTACCTCCGAGCTACACCCCTGGCCCTATTTTTTATACTTTATTTTGAAACAGGGTCTCATGAAGTTGTGGAGGGCCTCACTAAGTAGCTGAGGCTGGCCGCGAACCCGGATCCTCCGGTCTCCGTCTCCCAAGTACTGGGATTACAAGCGTGCGCCACCACGCCTGGCTTTGTTTTGGGTTTTTATCTTCAGTGTTTGGCCCTGTTCTTGTGTCTTGATTCTGTCTAAAATCCCAGTCAGAGGAACTTGGGAATCTTACTCCTGACTTTTGGGTGAAATGAAGCAAAGAATAAGAGGCGTCGAGGCCTCGGCTCCGGCGCTGCGCCGTCCCGGGTCTTGCTGCCGGCCTTCGTTGGTATGCTTTTTCCTTCCCTTCATGTTTGGGTTATCTCCACGTAGTTATTTTAAATGGCTGCTTTACAGACAACCTTTCTGTTTCAAAATGTTCTTTCCTGTTTGCAAACCAGCTCTTCTTACAAGTGGGTTGCTCGCTATGATGCTAACTCATTCCACTTTAGCAATAAGATTCCTTGTTTTCCCTAGATTTTTCAAAACCTGAGAATTAAATTTCCAGAAACACCAAACCACTGCATTTCATCTCGACTAATTTGTCATGTGGGCTGACTTCCCACTGCAAAATCAGCATGGGTTTTTTTGTTTTGTTTTAAAGAGAAAGCAATGTGATTCTTTGGCAGATTCTCAGCATTACTTTCTCAGTAATCTGATAAAATTCCACCACTCTACCTCGCAAAATCAAAGCTTGAGCTAAACTTTCAACATTTTTTTGGAGGGGGGGAACAGGATGCACTTAAACAAATGCACTCAATTTTGGGAAACAGATCTTCTTCTGGGCCAGGCAGACTGAACTACATTCCTGTGTTTCCCATGATGCAGTGGGAAAAGTTCATGAATGCAAGGGAATGCTTTTCTAAAGTTATCTGTGAAGGGAAGGGATAATTACTTCTGTGTGATTCAAACCTGGGCACCATCCAGGTTCCCCAATTAGCTGTGAGAACAGTGCCTGCTATTGTGTCTCAGGTTTACCTTGACTTTTCCAACGGAACCTTCTTGTCTGATCACTGTGAATTTGAAAAAGCAGGAGCCTTAACGTTCTTTCTGGTCTTAAGCACAACAGGCCTATATAACTACCAAGAAGTTAAAAGAAGAGCAATTTCTCTGAGCATTTCATTGCTAGGGGTTGAAAAAAGAACTGTGATGTAATTTCAAAGTGTTTTCTTAGAAAAATAAGAAACTTTTGAATTATAAGGTATATTTAGATATAGACACTGTTATTTTTTTTGCGTGTGTGTATGTGTGTTTTACTGGGTATGGAACCCCCCAGGGGTATTTTACCTCTGAGCTACAATCTCAGTCCTATTTTTTATTGGAAAACAGGGTCTCACTAAGTTGCGGAGGGCCTCACTAAGTTGCCGAGGCCGGCCGTGAACCTGCGATTCTCCTGTCTCAGCCTTCCAAGTACTGGGATTACAAGTGAGCGCCACCATGCCTGGCTATAGACACTATTTTATGCATGGGGAAAGGGAAAATTTCTTTCTTTATGTGTTTAACTCTCTTTTTTCACTATGACTTCTGTTTTGGAAGACACACTAGACTAGTATTAAAATTAAAATAAAACCGGGCGTGGTGGCGCATGCTTGTAATCCCAGTACCTGGGAGGCTGAGACCAGAGGATCTGGGTTTGCAGCTAGCCTCAGCTACTTAGTGAGGTCCCCCGCAACTTAGTGAGACCCGGTTTCAAAATAAAAAATTAAAAATAGGGCTGTGGGTGTAGCTCGGAGGTAGAATGCCCCTGGGTTCAATACCTAGTACTGCAAAAAAAACCCTAACATTAAAATGAAAATAAGTCACAAAATAGCATTTCTCTGGCTCTGCCTCTTTTAAACTCTGAAAACTCACAATTCCTGGATTCTTCCCACCTGGCCTGGAGAGCATGGGCTGGCTTCTGGGAAACTACGCAGCACCTGCATTCCCCCCTTTTCAGGTGTGCTGACCTACTGCTTGAACGACTTGTCTCTAGACAGAGCATATGCTGGACAATTACAGTCTTTTTCAAAATTCTAAGAAAGCCAAATAAGAGTCAAGTAAAGCAAGACGTAGGATCACCTGAAGCTATAGTCTCCACGCTTGTGTTCCCTCCCCAAATCCATATGTGGAAGCCGGGCATGGTGGCACACACCTATAATCCTAGTACTTGGGAGGCTGAGACAGGAGGATCACAGGTTTGAGGCCATCCTCAGTGAGTAGTGAGACTGTCATCAACCTAGTGAGACCCTGTTTCAAAATTAAGGAATAAAAATAGGCCTAGGGGTGTAGCTCGGAGGTAGAATGCCCCTGGGTTCAGTCCCCAATACCACACACACACACACACACACACACACACACTCCATGTGTGGAAATCTTTTTTTTTTTTGTACTGGAGATTGAGCCCAAGGGCATTCTACCTCTGAGCTATACCCCAGTCCTTTTCATTTTTTGAAACATGGTCTTGCTAAGTTGCTAAGGCTGGCCTCAAACCTATGATCCTTCTGTCCAAGCCTTCCAAGTACTGGGATTACAGGTGTGTACCACCACGCCTGGTTCTATGTTGCTTTTGAATAAATTTGTCCCAACAGCGGAGGTGAGGGATGTGAATGTGTCTGAGCACTGGGAGGGGAAGGTGAGCAGTAGGCACATATTTTATTTGGAAATAACCTTGCCTCCTACCTTGGCTTGTTGTCCTTGAAGGCACCTTACATCAATTAACGTGGATTGTTCCCTTGGTGTCTCTCGGTCCCTTGTGCACACAGCATATTCAGACATGTTCAGGTGTACCTGGTGCTCTTGAGATAGGACTGAGTGTCAGGGTGCATACAATCAAATTAGCACAACTGTATGCACTGACTCCATTCCATGTAGGGCACAGATGTGAACTAAGAGTATGGTGTTGGGTAAATCTTTCTGACACACTGATCAGAACAAGGTCTTGGCTTCACCTCCATAGGCATGGGCAGGCCTATTTTATTATTTTTTTTGCAGGGTGAAAAATCTACAGTCTGCTTCATGCATCTCTGTTCTGAGCAGACTTGGATCATGGAAACAACCAAAACATGGTCTCAGTCATTTCAAGAACGTTTATTACCAAGATGGGTTCTTTATTTGTTAACACTCCATGCAAACTTTACACAGCTTATGACATTTAGGATAGAGAGGGAGGGAGGGAGAGAGAGAGAAAGAGAGAGAGAGAGAGAGAGAGAGAGAGAGAGAGAGAGAGAGATTAGTACAACCTGGAAAGACCAGTTGGGCAGCCTGTTTACCACAGAGCATGGTTGGCTGTGTCTGGTCTGGGTCAGTTCCGAGTCCGACCCAGGTCTTTAGACTGACCTTAACTGGCAAGAGCTCTCAGCATGAGGAGCCCTCACCAGAACCCAAAGTGAGGACTAGCCCGGTATCTGCTGGTGGCAAAGGCCGAGTCATGGGTGGTTGGAATGGCGTGGCCCCTGGACCGAGCTGCAGATGCTAGGTCTCGGATGCAGACATTGTAGCACTCTGGTTGCTAGGGGCTCTCGCTGGTCGTCAAGGCATGTCCTGGTTACAGCTGGTAGGTATTGTGCCTGCGTGTTGCCTGTCGCAGTCAATCGTTGCACGTTGTGCCCAGTGTCCGTGTGTTGCCCGTGATAGCTTGGGTGGGCTGTGCCACGCCTGTGTGTTCTTTCAGAGTCACGCTTGTGCGTTGCACTTTATGCTCGAGTGTGAAGCACCACGCCCAGGCGTGCTTCCGGAGTTAAGTCCCTCTTTGGCGTTGGTGGAGCTCTTCTAAAAATATGTGCTCCATACAATCTCTTTTGCAGAACAACTCACGAGTCTGTGGTTCTAGTCTAGGTCTTTCTCTCGTGCTTCTGGTTCTCATCTTCCCTTCAAAATGACCCTCTCTTAATCCCTGTTTTTATCCGTGGACCACCCATCCAGGTCCTGAGCTAGAATCAGCCTTACGCGTTCCTGCCCTGCACACCCAACAACTCAGTTACAATGTTAAACACTAACCCTCTGATAATTCTGGTACTAGTGGAAAGGGAGAAAAGGGAAGGGTGTAAGGAGGCCTGTTTTCTCTTTACAAAAATGCACTGGAAAATAATATCTAATCATAGAAATACTTTTCTAATATTCCTTATCCCGACAAGAAGAGAAGATTTCCTCTAAACATTTTGTGGCATAAAACCAATAGAAATTCTTCTTCTGTCATTTACTAATATCTCCGGTAGCATAAGCAAAGGAGGTTTAATTTGGCCACTCCTTAAACATGTTTTCCTAAAAAATAAGTATGATTGGTAGCATGTGTTTTGCGACTTTGCTACAGGTGCATATGTTTTCCTCTTTAGTAAAGAGTAAGAAAATCACTATGTAAAAAGGTTTTAAAAATTCTGCATTGTATACTCATATGTTAGTCAGATTTCCCTAATTGTAACAAAATACTTGTGACAGTCAGCTTAAGAAGAGTAAAGTATTGGTGAGCTGGGTCTGGCAGCATGTGTTTGTGATCTCAGCTACTTGGGAGACGGAGGCAGGAGGATTGCAAGTTTGAGGTCAGCCTGCACAACTTAATGAGACCCTGTCTAAAATAAAATAAAATAAAATAAAATAATGGGCTGGGGTGTAGCTCAGTGGTAGAGCTCTTGCTCTGCATGCATGAAGCCTTGGGTTCAATCCACAATACCAAAAAAAAAAAAAAAAGAATAAAGTGAGGGTTTATTTTAGCTCACAGTTTTGGAGTTTTCAGTCCTTGACTGGTTGGCCCCATTGCTTCTGAGCCTGTGGTGAGGCAGTACATGCGTGGCAGAGTGGGTGGTGGAGGAAGCCCATTCACACCTCATGGCTACCAACAAATGAAACAGAAAGAGACCAGAGTCCCCAATTCCCTTCAAGAAATACCACCAGCTGGGTATGGTGGCACATGCCTATAATTCCAGTACTTAGGAGGCTGGGGCAGGAAGATCGCAAGTTCAAGACCAGCCTCAGCAACTTAGCGTGACTCTCAGCAATCTAGTGAGACCCTGTTTCAAAAACAAAACAAAAAGCCAGGCATGGTGGCGCACACTTGTAATCCCAGTACTTGGGAGGCTGAGACTGGAGGATCTGGGTTCGTGGCCAGCCTCAGCTACTTAGTGAGGCCCTCCGCAACTTAGTGAGACCCTATTTCAAAATAAAGACTAAAAAATAGGGCTGGGGGTGTAGCTCGGAGGTAGAACACCCCTGGGTTCAATCCCTGGTACCTCAAAAAAAAAAAATTAAAAGGGGGTGGGGATGTCTTTCAAAGGTAGAATGCCCCTGAATTCAATCCCCAGTAACACACACATACACACACACACACACACA
>PVJS01017282.1:9595-30341 GCA_004027185.1 Glis glis
CCTTTCATGCTCCGGATAGTGATTGAGTCTTATAGGTTTGTGTATGTACATCATGTGCTATAGTGTGTTTCCCTCCACCCCCCTCCCAACTCCCTCAGTTAGGTCACCTTCTTTGTCCATCTAAAGATTTCTTCTTCTTCCCTTCTAAGTCCCTTCTAAGTCCCATTCTATCTAGCTCCCACAGATTAGGGGGGACATCGATTTTTTACTCTTAGTGACTTACTAATATCACTTAGCATAATGTTCTCTAGTTCTCTCCATTTCCCTGCAAATGAGCTTTCCTGAATCCTTCGCTACTCCCTCTCCTTCCCCATACATGATATTGAGATTGGCATTGGTATTCTCACATGTGTATATGACATCAATGGAAGTGTTTCCTTCATTAATTCTCCTTCCTCTAGACCCCCTCCCTCATTCCACTAGGGTTTCTCCTCCATTATCTAAAGTCCCTCTGGTATCCTTAATACACCCTAGCTTCTGCATATGAGAGAAAACATATGACCCTTCACTTTCTGTGACTGGCTAATCTCACTTAGCATTATGTTCTCCAGGTCCATCCATTTTCCTGAAAATTACATAATTTTGTTCTTCTGTATTGCTGAGTAGAATCTCCTTGTGCGTATGTCCCATAAATTTATAATCCATTTATATTTCACCTTTCTAACAAATTAGGTACCTACTTTCCTCTCCTGTTCTAGGATTGTAGGATAAGCACAGTCTTTGTTGTACATTACTTGTTTCTCAGAGGTAGAACAATCTTAGGTGCATAGGAGACCCGTAATAATCATCTGTTGGATTAAATAATTTGAAGTGATATTCAAATTTATATCAATCTAGCTTTCAGTTTGGGACACTGTTGAGTGGGGTTTGGCAAGCCGCAGCTCAGGGGCTACATCCAGCCAGATGTTTGGTTATATTGGTTGGGTTTTGGTGGAACACACTCATTACCATTTCCTTACATAGTGTCTACAGTTGTTTTTATGTTACAACAGCAGTGCTGAGTAGGCGCAACAGTCTACACAGTTTGTGAAGCCTAAAATATTTCCCCTCGGACCCTTTACAACAAAGGTTTGTTGACCTCTGCTGTAGAACATTAAAAGGGATAAAAAAAACAGTCAATGGCCACCATTGCGCTCTCTCTCTCTCTCTCTCTTTTCTTTTCTTCTTTTTGTGGTGCTGGGGATGGAACCCAGGGGCATTCTACATCCAAGCTACACCCCCAGCCCCATTTTATTTTTTATTTGAAAACAGGATCTTGCTCAGTTTCTGAGGCTGGTTTCAAACCTGCGATCCTCCTCCTGTGTCAGCCTCCCAAGTACTGAGATTACAGGTGTGAGCATTATTCTCACTTTATAGTTTAACAAGATGTTCTGCCAAAGAGAAGAATGGATGGCAGAAGAAATTACTGCTCAGAGTCGACCCCCTCCCCATCCTGACCTCCTTCAGCAGGCCCCAGGGTGCACATTTCTGAGCAAATCTCACATTAGTTCCACGCATATTTTTTGTGTGCCTAGTATGTGCCAGCTGCGTTCGAGAAACCTGTGATCCATCACCAAACACAAGCAGAAGTCCTTACCCCTTAAAAATACACAGCCAGAGAGACACACAACAACCAAAGAAAAAACTAAGTAAGTGAACCACACAGTACCTTAGACATGCTAAATAAGAAGAAGAGGGGAACTGGATATGGGGCCTGTCCAGAAAAAATGAGGGAGAAGGGGTGTGTATAATTTTATATGGCATATAGGACACATTGAGAAGATAATTTTAAGCATAAATTGGAAAAGGATCATTCAACCATCTTGGAGATTATTCAGAAAGAATAGTCAAGGTAACTAGAGAAGCCAGCACAAAGAACCAGGGTAGATGTGGCTTTGGAGGAAGAGTCAGGAGGGCCCTGAGGAGGAATGGCAGGAGACAAATAATGTTGGCATCCTCACGGAGGCTACAGCGCTCTGTTTTAATCAGAAACTCTAATAGGGAGGGAAATACAATTTAGGAAATTATGGAGAAACTCCCTGGAGCCATTCAATTTTGCCAAATAAGATACTGCAGAACACTGTTTAATGGGTGACATTTTATTGGCCCAAATTAATTTGCTCTCCACACATTTCCAAATGCTAGCCCTTGCCCCATTTATTTGAAGTTTCAACACTGAAGAAACCTTTCGCCTCCTATGCCTCTGGCCCTCGAAGCTCATGAGGGTTTCTTTCCAAGAAGGAAAGCTTTATAGGGATGAGCAGAACCATCTCTGCCTGACCTGCTTGCTCCAAATCACCAAACAGTTCCAGGCCTCGGTATCCTTGTCAATGAAATGGACAGGACAACAGTGCCTGTCTCACAGGGTTTTGCGAACAGTGGATGACAAATGTAAGTTAGCCCAAACATTTATATACAGCCTACCTATTTTCATTGACGCAGAACAGAGGACCTGGGAACAGGAAGGGTTAAAAGAGGTGCTCAGTTTCACATTCTGTGGGCTGCATTCTGAGGACAACCTGTGTAACCAAGGATGGGGGGAGGTGAGCAGCAAATGGTACCAGGAGATTAGAGCCCATCAGCCCACAAGATAACAATTCAAATTAAGGATTGAAATTGGGAAAAAAGACATTGGGTCTCCAAGACCTGATTCTGACCAATCATAAAAGAGCAGATGGGGAACCTCAATAAGGTATAAAAGCTCATCTCCCCAAAACTTCAAGGGTTACTCTTTTGGGGGACCCCTTCCCCCTGTGTGGAGGGAGCTGTTTTTGTCTTCTTTCTTTCCTTGAATTACACTTCATATTTCTATACCCTTCATTAGTCCTTGGGCCTCATTTGTTGAAATACACTGGGATAAGAGCCCAATAAGTCGGGCGTGGTGGCGCACGCTTGTAATCCCAGTACTTTGGGAGGCAGAGACCAGAGGATATGGGTTCACGGCCAACCTCAGCTCGCTCACTCTCTCTCTCTCTCTCTCTCTCTCTCCCCCTGTCTCTCTCTCTCTCTCTCTCTCTCTACTTAGTGAGGCCCTCCGCAACTTCATGAGACCCGGTTTCAAAATAAAGTATAAAAAATAGGGCTGGGGGTGTAGCACGGAGGTAGAACGCCCCTGGGTTCAATCCCCGGTACCGCAAAAAAAAAAAAAGATCCCAATAAGAAGAATCCCCCCCGCCCCCGTATCCTCATCACATGTCCTTTCTGTTCTCTGCTTGAGTTCTTCCAGCAGTAGAAACTTTATTCCATCCGGAGGCAGCTCACTGCTTCTCTGGGCAGGCCTGGCTGTTAGAATATTGTGCCTAAGTCCACCTCCCTGTAATTTGCATTTACTGGCGCTGGTTCTATACCTTAAGGTCAAAGAGATCTCATTCATCTCCCACTGAAAGCCCTTCCTTGATTACAGGTAATCACTAATCCATCCCTCTCCAGTCTGTCTGTTCCCTCGGCCACGCCTCATTTCACTCTATTTTCCTTTCCCTCACTGCACTGGGTTTTCTCCTTTGACCTTGCTCTAATTTGCCTTACATCTATCTTAAATTACCTTTACACTACTTCCCAGCTTTTCTCTCCTTGTCCACTTTCCAATCTAATTAACTACATGCTTATTTCTACATGCCCAAGTTTATAACATTAATTAGCTTTAGTAGTTTGTTTTTATTTTTGTTCTTATTCTTTTACTATAGATACTTCAGCTCTGGTTTGACCAATATGAGGGGTGGACATGAGAATCAGGCTTCCCCTGTCTTGCTATTTTTGGGGGGGGTACTGAACATTGAACCCAGGGGCATTCTACCTCTGAGATACACCCCTAGCCCTTTTAGTTTAATTTTTTATATTTAAATTTTGAAACAGGGTCTCACTGGGTTGCTAAAGATCTTGCTAAATTGCCAAGACTGGCCTCAAACCTGCGATTCCCCTATCTCAGCCTCCCAGATATTGGGATTATAGGCCTATACCACTGCCCTCAGCTCAGGGTTCCTTGGTCTCAATAGTTAGACGTTAACAGATCAGCTTTTGCTGTGCTCTTATTCCTGTTGCACCGAGAGTTTAACATTTCACCTCACACACATTGCCACTGAACTGCATTGGCCTCATTTTGCTTTGGTACAACAGGTTGGTCTTGTCCCGGAGCAGGACCTTATTGCTAAAGTACATCATCATCTTTGCTATGTCTTTCTTCAACACATTATGATCTTATGGTATTGCTGCTACCTTAGATCGATTTGAAAGTTTCAGTGGCATGGTTTCCAAAGTTCTTATTCAAGTTACAGATTTAAAATTATTGAGCTGGGCCTGGTGGTGCACGTCTGTCATTCCAGTACCTAGGAGGCTGAGACAGGATGATCTCAGTTTCAAGACTAGCCTCAGTAAATTAGAAAGACTCTCAACAACTTAGCGAGATCTTGTTTCAGAATAAAAAATAAAAAAGGGTTGTAAAAAATAAAGGTGTAACTGTAGATGAGTAAAGAAGGTGACCTAACTGAGGGAGATGGGAGGGGGGAAGAGGGAACCACCCTAATGCACAGGATGTACATACATAAACTTATCAAAGTCAACTATTAGGCTGAACACGAGAAGGAGGGAGAGGGGGTGGGAATCGGGGGAGGACTAATTGACCGATATATGCACATACACTTCTACTACCCTGAAAATCATCAAGATGTATTAATAAAATGCACCAATAAAAAAAATAAAGGTGTAGCTTGGAGGTATAATGCTTCTGAGTTCTTCTCAAGTTCAACATAACATAAAATGGCAGGGGACTTGGGAACAGGAATGGTTAAAAGAGACCATCTGTATCAAGAACAAAAACAGGGAAGGTTAATAAGATATAAAGGTAACATTGACCAGGCAAGGACCATAGAAATCAAAACAAAACTTCAGCCCTTCTGTGGGCTGCATTCTGAGGACACCTGTGTAAACAAGGATGGGGGAGGAGAGCAGACAAGTGGCCCAGGAGATTAGAGCCCTCAGCTCATGAAATAATGATTAAAATTAAGAGCTGGGCGTGGTGGCACACAGGAATCCCAGTGCTTGGGAGGCTGAGACCAGAGGATCCCAGTTCGTGGCCAGCCTCAGCTACTTAGTGAGGCCCTCTGCAACTTAGTGAGACCCTGTTTCAAAATAGAGAATAAAAAAAAAAAAAACAGGGCTGGGGGTGTAGCTCGGAGGTAGAATGCCCCTGGGTTCAATCTCCAGTACCACAAAAAAATAATAATAGAATAAAATTAAGGATTGAAACTAGACAAAAGACATTGGTCACTCAAGACCCAATTCTGACCAATCATAAAAGAGCAGATGGGGAACCTCAATAAGGGATAAAAGCTCACCTCCCCAGAACTTCAACAATTACTTTCCTTCGGGGCCCCCTTCCCTCCTGTGTAGGGATGACTATTTCTGTTTTCTTACATACATCTTATTAGTCTTTGGATTTCATTCATCAAAATCCACTGGAGAAGAACCCGGTAAAAGGAGACATCCCATATCATTTTGGTGACCCAGATGGAACCATGAGGGAAGGGAACCAGAGAAAAAAGAATTTGGTCAACACAGCATAACATAACAATATCGAGCATTGCAGGACTAAAGGCAGAGCTTTGTGAGGTACCCCTACCTAGCTCCTCACGCTTTAGCAAGATCCCATTTGGTAAAATGATTCAGCCAATTTTAACTCACACAGATTACATAATATGGTCTGTCTTTGCCTTCGTGAATGCAAGTGCCTTTTGAGAAAATTTTAAAAATTTCATGCGCTACAGTAGATGCATTTCATGACTTATTGGTCAGATATTAACCAGGTCTGAAAGGAAAATACCATTGTTCTGGTCAGGCTAGTTGTTTACCAAGCAAATGTTTAAAAAATCAAGGTGATATTTGTCCCATGTTTATAACCACTCAATGCCTGCTCAGAAAAAGACAGTAATGCCCACCAAGTATTCCATTTCTTTCCTTATGTTTTGGAGGGCTCTCAGTCACTGCCACATGCCTACTTTGGCAATGAAATATGAATGGATATAGTGTGTGCCCCTAGTAGCTGAAACCATGAAAATACCATGGACAGTTCCGCACTCTCTCTTTCGCTTGAGGATGATTAGTGCTCCAGATGGTGTAGCTACAAGACATCAGAGCCTCCATTTCCTGGGTCCATGAATAGCTATGTGGTGCACACACACCCACTGCTCACCCACATTTGTCATGCATATAATACAAAATATCTGCTGTCCACCCAGACAGATCACGCATGTAGTATGGGTAAGGAAAAACATTTTCTTAGGTTACATAACAGAGATATGAGGACTGTTTGTCACTGTGGCATAACCTAGCCCATTCTGACTCATTCCTTTCTCTAGCTCTGAGAGCTAAGCCCAAGTGCCTAAGACATACTCATAGGACCTGGGTGATTTAATATCTCTCTTTCCAGCCCTCTTTTGTGTCACTGCCATCTTGCTCCCTCTTCTCTGACCACACTGACTTTGTCCTTGTTTTATACCTGTTTTAGACGTGAGAACATCACACATGTTTAGCTCTGAGGCTCCAAGTTTCTTTTGCCTCAAACGCATTTCTTCCCTTTCTGGACTCATTTTGACCACAAACTAATTTAAATATCACTTCCTGAAGAACACTTCTTGATTCACCCAAATCATGCTAGCAGCCCCATTGCATACTTTCAAAACATCCTACACCTCTTCTTCAAAGTTCTGTGCACGCTTGCAAAGATAAAGATAAAATGTGCAACATTTTAAATTTTATGGCTATTTCCTTTGCCCCAGTACTAGCTCCTTGAAGCAGGATATTTACTTAGAACTATAACCCGAGGATCTCCTGTAGGGACTGGTCCAAAGTCCTCCAATTTTTTTTAACACTATTGGATATTCCCAAGACATCAGGAAAACAAAAAAAGCCCAATCGATTTTACATTTTTCTGTGTGTGAATTCCTCTCGTCCAGTTATCTGATTTCTTTTGATCTCAAAAGGCCAAGCCACTTAAAATGATGCTTGAAATACAACTACCTTCTCCTGATAGACTTAGCTTATCAAGCTCTCCACAGGATATGTCAAACAGAGGCAGAAAATGGGTGAAAAGGGAAAAGATGATGAAACTAAGCTCCCAGCTGAGCGTTAAGCCATGAGAAGAGTGAAAATCCCAGCAGCAGGGGGGCTGCAGAGTTCTGTGGGTACTGGGGTGGTACAGGTTCATCTGAGCTCAGCACTGATGGAAGGGGGCCTGCTTCTGACCCTGGCAGCTAACAGACAGCCTGTTTCAAAGCTGACATTTTCCCTCCTCCCTGTCTCCTGATAAGAGCATGATAACATGCCTCCTCTCCCCCTCTTTTGTCTTTCACTCTTTCCTGATGAAAGCATAACATAGCATGCTCTTACCAGTTTACTGACCCAAAGGGTGAAGACCTGGCATCTGTGGGTCTGAGCAAGAACCAACTCAAGGATAACTCAGACATGAATTGCATCCCTTCTGGTAAGACTCCAGAGGTGACCCTGAAGAGCTGACCCTGAAGAGCTAACCCTTAAAAGGGACTTGCTTCCTTTGTTCAGGGAGAATCCAGGTCTTTTTCCTGAACACTTAAATTCACTGGTTTCTCCAATTTGCTAGCAAATCAATAAATTTCTTGTATCTTGCTTCCCAAAGGCTTCTCCAAATTGTTTGATTTGGCAAATTGGGGCAGGTACTGGAATTCAGTTACATTGAAAGGAGATGATGATATTTAAACACCACACAGCCCATGGGCAGCTACTACCTTTCCTGTGTCCATGTATAAATTGCAACCCAGATCAGCATCTATCTACATCCATGACCAGGACCACATTCAGTGCCAGAAAATCTCCTATGAAAAATAATGGCTGCTCTAAACAGTGCTAGCTTGGTGCTACAGAATAAAGTCTTGAGAGAAATCTTGACTGAAATATTGATATCATTTTGTGTGTGTGTGTGTGGGTAGTACTGGGGATTGAACCCAGGGACAGTCTACCTCTGAGCTACACTCCCAGCCCTATATTTATTATTTTTAAATGTTGAAACAGGGCCTCACTAAGTTGTGGAGGTTGGCTGCGAACTTGTCTCTGCCTCCTCAGTACTGAGATTACAGGCATGCACCACTGCACCTGGTGATTTCACTCTTTAGAGTCAATAAACTAGTTTTCTGAATCAACCAGTGCAGCAATTACCCTGATTTGAAATTTCTCGCTTAAATCTAACTTACGGATCTCCGGGAAAGTCTCAAGGCTAAGAGAGGCATTTGGATATGACATTAAACTAAACTGGTACCTAAGCACCCAGTATCAGGAGCGTGATCATATTTCTTTACATTTTCTTACATTTTCAGCACCATATAAGGGCACATGATATTGGAGTAGTGCAGTTTTATATGTATTTTCAGCATTTGTGTACCACTGTGTGTGTGTGTGTGTGTGTGTGTGTGTATGTGTGTATGTGTACAAACTTTTAAATGTTTTTAAGAATCAGGTTATATTCTAATCACTAACACTTCCAAAATGAAAGCAAATTAAAAAAAAGTAATTTGTGTCTATATAGCACTATAACCAAAAGTTTTAAAATAAAATCTGTTAATTGCTGCTCTTCTCTCCCTTGATATTCTTTGGTCAAGAGCATCAATGTTCCAAAGACTTGGAGACTGGACCTGTAGTTGAGGACTTGTGGGTAGGAGGAAATGGGACATCAAGCCTCCAGGGCAGGGGATCGCATGTCTCCAGATACAGTTTCCTCATCTAATTTTATTGGCAGAGAGGGCTTCTACTGTTATTATTTACTCCCAGCATTGATCAAGTAGCTACTGTGTGCATAGCATTTGTTTACTGCAAAAGCAAGTTGTGGGAGATAAGATGCTATGAATAACCTCAAATGACCTTCGTCCCTATGCAATCCCTCTCTCTGAATTGAGGTAGAACCTGTGAATCTCATGGACTATCTATCCCAAAGCTGAGCTCTGCTGTAACTGGAATGAGCTTGGGAACAGATTCTTCCTCAGAGCTTCCAGATCAAAGTCTAACCTAGAGAGTGCTTCCATTTTAGTCTTCTGAGACCCTAAGCAGAGACCTCCGTCTACCTCGCCAGGACTGGTGACTGACAGGACTGTGAGATCGTAGACAGGGGAGTGTTTCAAGCTGCTAAACTGATTTGTGATCAGTGGCAAAGCAATACTCAAGTAAGGTAACATTAGAAATTTGATCTGGATGTCAGAAGCTTATCCCTCAACTGGGAAATGGACTTTGCATTCCATATATTTTGATAATCCCATCCACTGAATAGAAGAAGAAAGGAAAGCATATTTTTATTTTTTGAGGCATCAAGTCAAGGTCAACATTGCATTTAGTCTACTAACATTTAATAGGTTCTGACCATGTGCCATACACTGTGCTCAGCCCTGGGATCCAAAACAGACTCAATGTCTGCCCTCAAGAAGACGCTAGCGTGAGAATAAGAAAAGAACTTCAGGGCAGGTGCTCGGTGCTTACAAATGCATGGAAAGCAGGTACACTGTCCCACAGGGGACACTGGGCCAGAGAGGACACAGTGTGGGCAAGAAATATGTCTTGAAGGAGATTCCAATAAACATTGATCCCGACTTTCAAAAAGCCTATTAAGTCAACACGTCTTACAATATTTCTAGACAATTTCATCAATGATGGTACTTACAATTTTCTATTGTTCAATGGCCCCATTGATGCATTTAACTCCCTTCTTTGAAACCATGAGGCCTCTTTTGCAAAATAAATAAATAATAAGTCCATTCCACATCCTCTCTGTTGTGTGTTACCCATCATTACCCTTGAAGGCATTTTATTTGATTCCTTAGAAAGCAAAATCTCAGCAATCTGGGGACTTGACCAATATCTGTTGCTGATAAAAACTAAAACGCATCTCTCTTCTTTCCTCTTAAGTACACATGTGTTGGCTCTGAGAAAATAGACTTTGGAATAGAGGAAGTGATTAACTCTCCCAAAATGTAATGGCAGTGGAGTGAAAATGAGGATGGCATAGATGCTCAGCATCATAATCCCTTACAATCACACTGTGGAGGGTCAAGAGAAAGAGCAGAGTCTCTGCATATGTATAAATAGAGGTACAATTCAGATTCTCATTTGACACTTCTGTACTGTGGAAGACAGTGAAACAATTACATTTGCTCTCTAATTTTCTCTGTTTTAAATGCAATTCCATATTTCTCTTTCTTGTGAATTGCAAATTGCCCTTCAGTTTTATGAGACGTTCAGAATTATAGCACAAGGTCAAACTATGAAAAGGAATTACTATACAAAGATCACTTACATGCAAAATCTAGGTATGAACGCATACGCACATACATGGCTCTTCATTTATACTAACTGATATATGCCAATGCTGATTTTGAATAGAAAAACTGGAATTTCGACAGGAGATACCTTTCTAGGTTTCATGTCTAAGATCAAGAATCACGACTATTGATCTTTGGTCTAAATTATAAAAAGAAATGTACTTTGTCCATTGGCTCATGACTAATAGCTCTCCCATAACAATAAGCAGTATAATTCAGAGTGAAATTGATATTAAAAGGGCAGGAATAAAAAAGCCATAAAATATAATTACAACAATAGAAATGAATGAAAGCATGCCTACTGAGATACAAAGTACAAGAAGAGAGAAAGAAGGGCCTATTATGGGTGAGGTTTTATGATAAATGCAAGTGAGGCGGGCAGAGGACCTAGGAACAGGAAGAGTTAAAAGAGGCCATCTGTATCAAGAACAAAAACAGGGATGGTTAATAAGATATAAAGGTAACAACAACCAGGCAAGGACTATGGAAATCAAGACAAAACTTGAGCTCCTTCTGTGGCTGCATTCTGAGGACAACCTGTGTACACAAGGATCTGGGGGAGGTGGGCAGAAAAACGGCACCAGGAGATTAGAGCCCACCAGCCATCAGATAATGATTCAAATAAAGGATTTAAACTGGTCAAAAGACATTGGTCACCCAAGACCCAATTCTGACCAATCATAAAAGAGCAGATGGGGAACCTCAATAAGGGGTAAAAGCTCACCTCCCAAGAATTTTAATGTTTACTCTCTTTCAGAGACCCTTCCCCCTTGTGTGGGGTGAGCTATTTTTTGTCTTCTATCTTTGCTTGGCTTAAAAATAAAACTTTCATACCCTTCATTAGTCCTTGGACTTCATTGGTTGAAATCCACTGGTTAAGAACCCAATAAGAGGAGATACCCCATATCACAGGAAAACCTCACAGAAGACCTGGTAGAACTTTAATGGAGGTATGAAGGAAGGCGACATTTAAAGAATCTTGTTACTTGTCCATCACTTAGCTACTCTTCATAAGTCAGTTCGGCTAGGTGGTTCCATGGACCAATGGACTGATATCAAACAAACAGCTCACCTAACACACACACCAAACAACATAACTCTTGAATCTGTACCCCTATTTGAAATTCCCACCATCAGCATTACTCTCCAGGTGGAATTCTTGATACCATTTCCTTTTTACCCTGGCTAAAAATTAAGGTGTTAGGTTTCTTGACAAGCACCCAATTTAACTACATAACACATTAGCAAAGGCAAATTCATTTAAATGCTTTAACACTCTAGCAGACAACAGGGATCCAGGGAAATGAGACGTGAAGTAGGTTACTTTGGGGGGAAGCTACAAGACCAGAGCAGACTGGATGAAATTCATGCCACCAAGCAGTGGAACAACTGGCTCACCGCAGAGCAACCTGAAGGTCACGAGATGCTGAAAGCAGGGGAGGGGACCCAAGAGGAGGGGAAGCAGTACAACTGTATTTTCTAGGCATCCTTCTAAGCACTTTGGATAAATCAACTCACTTAGCTCCAAAGGGAGCTGTGCTGTGGAAGCACTTATCCTCATTTTACCTAGGAAGACACCGAAGGATGGAGGTCGAGCTGCCCCGAGTCATCTCCAGGGAGTCATGTCACTGGGTTTCACCCCAGGAGTCAGCTCCGCATCTCATCCTCTTATCCACTGCCTCTCTGGAGGTGTCGGTGTAGACACTGACTGAGAACACTTACACACTCGGGGTTCAAGTCCTACATTTGCTACCTGCTAGATTTTCATCCTTAACACCAGACGCTGCTACAAAGAGGAAAACCGATTTATTTAACTCACGGTTCTGTAGGTTCAAAGTTCAGATGGCACGGTGCAGGTTCTTTTGAGGTCTGTCGGTTGTCTGTGTCGCCTCATGGAGAATAACGATGACAGGCACGTTTTCACCAGCAAGAAGATTATATTTAGAGCTAGGAAGCAGAGAAAGCGGTGTAAGACCAGGCTTGCTCTTTTTATATCAACCCTCTCAGGAGAACTCAAGGAGAGCTATATTCTGAGAACACAACCCCAAAAACCTGAGTGTCTCACTAGGCTCCACATCTCAAAGGTTCCACAGCATCTTTTTATACTGACACCTGGGGAACAGGACTCTAATCATAGCAAACCCTTGGGGCACATTGAAACCACATCCAGTCCAATGCAGCTTCTAATTAATCATATGATGTGTCAGTTATTGACCTCTTTCAACCTCATTTTTTTGTGGTACTGGGAATTGAACCCAGAGGCATTCTATCTCCAAGCTACAACCCCAGTCCTTTTTTTTTTTAATTATTTTGAAACAAGGTCTCACTGAGTTGTTGAGAGTCTCTCTATGTTGTTGAGACTGGTCTCAAACCTGTGATCCTCCTACCTCAGCTTCCCAAGTACCAGGATATGGACAAGGTATGGACAATTATGCCTGGCTTCAACCTCAATTTTCTTTAAATTTGATTAATAAAAGTTTCTATACTTCATGGCATGTGGTATGTTGCCCTTAGAGAGTATTGATCTTTGGAGAGAAACATCAGTCCCTGGAGATCTGGGCCAAATTGTAAGAATGTTTAAGATAGTTCTTATCAGAACAAAGACTCCTAATCAGTATAAAAGAGATCAATATTGTCAGACAACAATTTGGTAAAACAACAGTTGAGTTGAGGGCATTGGATTTAAATAATGGGATGTTAATCATTTACTTTGTATCCAGCACATACAATTCCCAGATGCCAGCTCCAGCGCCAGAAATGGACATGTGGAGAACAGCAGGTATGGAGTGATAAATCTAGTGATTTATATGCCTGGCTTGCTGAAAGTCTCCAATGATTTGTTGCATCACTACGGAGCAATTTCTCCAACAAAATGTGTCTTCCCCATCCCTTCATCCAAGCAACTCATTTGCTATTCACTTTGTTTGTCTTTTGGTATGGTCTTTGTCAAAATGCTTCCCTCTTAAGATTTCCCCCCTTCTAAACACTGTGTCTTTGATCACCTCAAAGTATGTGAATGACTTCAAGAGGCAGAACAAAGGCAAACTATTTAAAACCTTCCCATCCATCTGATCTCTTTGTGGATTACACCTCTTTGGGCTTTTTTATGTCATATATTTACTTTCTCTTGCCACAGGGTAGGCAAGATATTAAAATTACATGTGGGGGGAAGCTCACCAAGTGCTGTGTGCATGTATGTCATTATCACTCTGAGATACATTATGATGTGAGACTACAGTGCACCAATAAAAGTATATGAAACTGCCTGTGAATAGGTACTAAACAGAACTTTCATATAGAAGTATGTATAAATATATTATGCCATGTTTAATAACATAAATTAGTTTTTTATGTTAAATTTGGTTACTATATAGTAACCAGATTTTTTCTTTACTGGGTCCCTTCCCTTGTGGTCCTATCTGGGTCACCAAAATGCTGTGGGGTATCTCCTTTTATTGGGTTCTTCTCCAGTGGTCTTTGATGAATGAAGTCCAACATCTAATGAAGAGTATAGAAATATGAAAGTTTAAGTCAAGGAAAGAGAGAAGACAAAAAATAGCTTCCTCCACATGGGGGAAGGGTTTCCCAAAAGAGTAACCACTGAAGTTCTTAGGAGGTGAGCTTTTAGACCTTCTTGTAGCCCCTCCATCTTCTCTTTTGTGATTGGTCAGAATTGGGTTTGGGGGAACCAATGTCTTTTGGACAGTTTCAATCCTTAATTTGAACTGTTATCTCATGGACTGGTGGACTTTAATCTCCTGGCCCCATTTGTCTGTTCACCTCTCCCTATCCTTGTTTACACAGGTTGTCCTCAGAATATAGCCCACAGAAGGTGATACAGATGGCCTCTTCAAACCCTTTCTGTTCCTGGATCCTCTGTCCTGCCTCAATATTATGCCACATTTAATAACATAAATTGGCTTTAATTACTTTAATGATAAATAAGAAGTCTTTGTTCCTTCATCTACTCATTCATTCTTTCATCCAGACATGTAATCTATGAGTTTATATTCAGGGTATTTTAGGTATCAGATACTGGTGAGTAACATAAGCATGGTACCTGCTACACGATGATAAAATTAAGGAGAGATTAACACAGGTTAAGTTAGCACAGTAGATCCTGTGCCTCTGTGTGTTCACACATGTATGCGCGCACACACATGCATATCTATGCACATGCATAAGAGTGAACTGGGCTCACAGTCCAATCCAATCCATTTCTAATGCCATGCTTCTGAGAGTGTGCCATTAGAATTAACACTCTTCATGTGGGTGACATTAGAGGTGAAACCTGGATAAGAAGAAGCCAGCCATGGACAGATCTGAGGAAAGAGGATATTATTTTGGAGGAGGAACAAGTAAAAAAATCCTGGGACAAAATGAGTGTGGCTTGTGTGAGGGATTAAAAGAAATTGAAGGTGGATGTAGCAGAGACAGGGTTATAGAATTTGGCATAAGAATGAAGGTGGAAACATGGTGAGGACTAGATCAGACAGAGTTTATTTCTAGCAAGAATTCTTCATTTTAGGCACACAAGGTTCAAGGATTCTGTAGATCCACAAAATCTTTAGAGTAACATTTGCTTTGTCTGCACACCTATGCATTTTTAAGGTAGTCTGTGACCTAAGGAAGTCAAAGGATTCAAACTGATCTATTACAATTTTAATCAAATATAAGACCTGGTCTACTATGGTTTTAATAAAAAACAGGTGTAGACACCAAATCCATGATCAGCTTTTTACAAAGTCTTATGATTAGTGTTGTTAAAGTCTCTGTATTTGTGCATCCTAATCCTAAATGGTTCCTCTAGTGAAATGCACCTGCAATTTGAGGATTTGTTCTTTTCAGGTAGGAGAATGGAAGTGGTTCATTCAATCAGGCCAAGGTCCATACAGCTAAACTTTTTTTGAGAAGGATAAAACTGGACTAGGAGTTGTTTTATTCCTGAACTCTATATTAGGGGCTACCACCTGACATGGGTAAGATGGGTAATTTTGAGTCCTTGATAATAACTAAAAACTGTAACCCTTTCCCTCATCCTTTGTCACCAGTGCTTGATAACTGTGGTGTAAAAACAATGCAACCAGATATATGATACTGTGCTCAATATCCCAAACAGATGATGAATGATAACACAGTTTACAAGAAAAATGGCCCAATTTCAAGTGTCCTTTCTGGAAGTTCTATGACTGTTTTGGGAAAACTTGCTAAAAATACTAAGGGAGTAGAGACAAGAATAAAAAGAGTGAAATATGATAGTCTCCATCCTTTTTATTTCCCCCTATGTTCTGAAGGGATACTGTTTAACATACATCATTTTGACAAATCCGATTTATTTATTAAATAAAACTTATGATCATTAAATAGCTTTCCAGGTGCTATGTCCATGAACTGTGAATTGTGAAGAAGTTCATTATGTAAATTGAAACGTTGGGAAACACCATTTTAAATGTGATAAATGTCTCTGTCTGCTTCACTTCATAACTTTGACTGAAATGACCTGACACATGAATAAATATTTATATCAACTTTTATACTAAAAGAGAAAAAGCTGTTTCAAAATGTTACGTTGCGGCTGCTCCTGAGTATTTACCTGATGATTATCTATTTGCCTCTAGTATAATGCATATTTTAAAATAAGCAGAATCAACCACAGAACCTCCATGGGTTATATTAGTGGACTTACAACTGGGGAAAAGGGAACACGTTCAGAAAAACCTCAACTTGTCTTCATGCCCTGAAAAATTGATCTGATTTACCCACTTTTGTAAAGTTCTAGTCACTGTGCTTATAGGGAGACCATGCAAGTTATCTTTTTCTGTGTTGGATTTTGGAAAGCTATTCTAAATACTTTCTTTCATATGTGTGTGTGTGTGTGTGTGTGTGTGTGTGTGTGTGTGTGTGTGTACATATACTTTTATTGGTGCATTGTAGTCTCACATCATAATGTGGTTCAGAATGATAGGGACATACACACACACAGTACTTCACAGCACTTGGTGAGTTTTACCCCTCTCCATCTCCACTCCCTCTCCTTCCCCATACATAATATTGAGATTAGCATCGGTAATTTCCCATATGTACACTTCCCAATGGAAGTGTTTCCTTCATTAATTCTCCTCCCACCCCCACCCCCTCCATTGTTCCACTGGGGTTTCTCCTCCATTATCCAAAGTCCCTCTTGTGGGTCATGAGAGAAAACATGACCCTTTACTTTCTGTGACTGGCTAATCTCAGTTAGCATAATGTTCTCCAGGTTCATCCACTTTCCTGCAAATGACATAATTTTTTTCTTCTTTACTGCAGAGTAGAATTCCATTGTGTGTATACCCCATCATTTGTAGCTCATTCATCTGTTGATGGACACCTAGGTTGGTTCCGTAATTTGGTTATTGTGAATTGTGCTGCTATAAATATGGATATGCATGTATCACTATAATATTCTGGTTTTAATCCCTTTGAAAAGATAGCCAGGAGTGGTATAGCTGGATCCTATGGTGGATCCATTCCCAGTTTTCTGAGGAATCTCCACACTGATCTCCATAACAGCTACTCTAGTTTGTAGAATGAGGAACAAGTCTGGGGTGTTTAGAGAAGACAGGAAAACAGAATGAAGTAGAGGGAAGAAGAAAAGTGATGAAGTAGTGGCAATGAGGTAGGGACATACCACCAGACTAAATGTAGGAGGATGCACAAGTAGAACTTCATCTGCATGCAATGAGTAGCCACTAAGATTTGCAATTGGAAGGATAACAAAGACATTGACTTTTCAAAATGATTTATCCAACCAGAGTCAACAAGATAGGCTTGTAGAAGGGTGTGCTTTCTTTTTGCAGCCCAAATATGACCTGTAGAAATCAACTCCTAGTGGGAGGTAGAGTCTGTTTCTCCTCTGCACGGCTCTGTGTTTCTTGTTCATTTGCTTTGACCATCTGGACATTGCTACCTGAGAGACCTGGAAGGTTTCCCCGTTTTCTTGGAGCCCTGTCCCCCATATTGCAAGGAAGCAAGTGCAGTCCTCTGCCACATGGTGAGGCTCTAGAGAATGCAGAGTTTGAGAATAGAGTCTGAGAAGGACACCGGGATGTAGAGTAGAACTAACATGTGCCACATTCCACAAGCAGCCTCACAAGGAACCCCAGATGACCGGCCGAAGGATCCACCAGGCTTCCCACAGAATCTTGAGAAATGACAGATCATTGCTCCTGTGCCCTTAGATTTAGAGAGGGTTTACTGCATCATAAGAAAAAACCAAAACAACCTCTCACAAAATGTTTTTCTCACAATCCCACTCGGGGAACATTCACTGAGTTGGAGGTATGGAAGCAAAGCAGAATTACAAGTCAGGAAGGTTTGGCTAAGATAATGAGAACATGGCTTGGGGCTGTCTTCGGCCTCCTCTCCTCTCCTCTCCTGGAAGCAAGGGCGCAGTATAACACAGGGTTAAATGTTGAGTTCAGAAGTCACACAACACTGGGCTCCTAGCCTGGTTCCACCACTTAAACATTTCCTTCCTTAAGGCTAGGTCCTCTCCCCTAAAACATAGAGCTAATAATAGTCCCCACACAGGGAGCACATTATGAGGATTAAAGGAGAGAGTAGGTGGAGATTAGCATATGCTAAATTCACAAGAATGTCATACTGTAAATACACTGCTTGCTCCTTTCCCTAATATTTCCTCTTTATCTGCTGCCTTTTGTCTTCAGTACCTCCTGGGGGGATGCAGGAGGAAAAAAAGACAAAGGAAATAGAAAACAACAATTCTTGACTTTTGAGTTTCAAAAGCTTAGGGGATTTGTGTTTCAAAAGGCTCTGCCCTGAGGCCAGTCTCCCTCCTGATGGGAGAAGAAATGGCAGAGGATGGCTTCTCATTTTCTCCTGCCCCAGGGCCCAGACAGGAGGCAGCCAGAGAGCTCTGACACCAGATTCTGATATGCAACCCTAGGTTAGCTTTCTCCTATGCCAGGCCAGCCAAATCCCCAAACTGTGGACGTATGGAAACTTAGGAGAACCTGAGATGGCTCAAAGCAGAGACTTGGGTCCCCTTCACCAATTTTAGCAAAAAGCAACAAGACCCCAAGCTTTCCTTGTACCCCTAACTTTGTTTCTATCAGTAAAAACTGGGAAAGAAGCCGGGCATGGTGGTCCATGCCTGTAATCCCAGTAATTGGGAGGCTGAGACAGGAGCATCACAGATTCCAGGCCAGTCTCAGAAACCTAGTGAGACCCTGTTTCAAAATAAAACATAAAAAGGGTTGCAGGTGCAGCTTGGAGATAGTATGCCCCTTGCGTTCAGTCCCCAACACCACAATAAATAAATAAAACTGGGAAAGATTTTGCCTAGGTAATAAAAGATCTCCAGGTACCCTGTCTAGCAAACTCTGGGTTATCTCTGCCTTTCATTGTCTTTCAGCTATTTTACAGCTCTATAAATTGAAGCATGCTGCTGGTAGTAAGGCAAATAATTCTTATCCATAGAAATGCAAACTGTATTCGGTCAGATGAACTGGCTATTGCTTTGTGGATATAGCCAATTTGATATATATTTGTAAATTCACTTTAGTATTCCTGATGGCTTAAAAGTATCTGTCCTTTTGGATTTCCACGGAACCAGCCATGACATGTGCTCATGTTAACTCTTGATGAGAGTCCAAATCATACCCCTGTATTACCTTGCTAGAGCTGCCACCATGACTAGGGACGAGGGCCAGGGACTAGGTGGCTAAAGAAACAGAAATTTATTTTCTCAGTTCTGGAAGATAGGAGTCTGAGAACAAAGGATTGGCAGAGGCGATTTCTTTCTTCCCAGTCCTCTCTCCTTGGAGCATACATGGCTGCCTGGTCCTCTTGGCTTCCACATTATCTTGCCCTGTCCATATTTGTGTCCCAATCCCCCCTTCTTATAAGGACACCAGGCACACTGAATTAATGCCCACCCACACGAGCACATTTTACCTCAACTACCTCCTTAAAAGTCCCATCTCTACATAAGTCACATTCTGAGATACTTACTGGGTTAGGACTTCAACCATATAAATATGGGGGGTGGGGGTAGAAAAGGGGGAATGATTCAATCCACGACAACCTCTACTTAACATTTTTTTCCTATAACACTTCAAGTGTTGATTATCCAAAGTGGATTAATAAAAGACATACTTAAAATATCCTAACTGGGCTGACATCAGGACTAAAGATTATAGACTTTCTTTCTACCACATGTACCAGCATGCATCCTCCCTATTCTTGCATCCCTTAGGGTGAAAGTTTTCTGTTTCCTACTAGCATACTAGTGTGTGTGTGTGGTACTGGGGATTGAACCCAGGGGCATTCTAACTCCGAGCTACACCCTCAGCCCTATTTTATTTTTTATTTTGAAACGGGTTCTCACTAAGTTGCAGAGGGCCTTGCTAAGTTGCTAAGGCTGGCTGTGAACTTGCGATCCTCCTGTCTCAGCCTCCCAAGTACTGGGATTATATGTGTATGCCACCATGCCTGGCTTACTACTAGCATACTATTATAGCACTATTTTCAAACTCAACCAGCTATCAACAGAGAGATATGGAACTCTCTTTATAACCCCTCATCCTTTAACTATGATGTATACACACCTTTTCAAGATTGTGCAGAATAAGACAATTGTGCTGGATGAAATGAGAGATAAGATAAGCCAAGGACTTTAAACGGTATTATGAAAGTCATAAAAGAATAGGGTTCCAGAAACCCAATACCTAACTTTACTTGGAACAACTAACACATGAATTTCACTGTCTATTTTTCCCAGCATTGTGCTGTGGGTGAAATAAAGTTAACAAAGCAATAACAAAGAGAACCCGAAAGGGTAAGAGAAAAAAAAAAAAACTAAGGCACCAACAAATTCCTATAAATTCCTTTGGCAAACTCTTTTGGCTTACTGGAATGAACAAGTGTGGCTTTGGGAGCTAAGAAGTTTCTGGCAGTATGGCAAACCGATATGGACAATCTGGGATAAGATCGCTGCTGTGGTCCACAAGGCTGCGTGAATGCTGACAGCCCTTCCTTCCTTCCTTCCTTCCTTCCTTCCTTCCTTCCATCCATCCATCCATCCATCCATGGTTTTGGGGATTGAACCCAGGAGCTTTCTACTTCTGAGCTGCACCCTGAGCCCTTTTTTTTTTTATTTTGAAACAGGGCCTCACTAAGTTGCTGAGGCTGTCCTTGAACCTGCAGTCCTCCTGTCTCAGCCTCCCAAGTACTGGGATTACAGACATGCGCCACCATGCCTGGCTTAGACAGCTCTGTGTGCGGCATTTTCTATATGTTCCCTGGCTAGTCCTCCATCCACTTTTAGGATGTGAGCTCTGAGAGACAGAGACATGGTCTCTCTTGCTCATGGTTACATCCCTAGAACACAGAAAAAGGCTAAAGCATGGCAGGTATTCAGTATGAAATGAAGGAACATC